>PVKA01046137.1:0-15094 GCA_004027165.1 Ctenomys sociabilis | reverse complement strand
GGGATTACAGGCTTGAGCCACCACACCCAGTGTCAACGGCAGTCTCAGGGCACCCTGGGGTTGGGGCCAGCACTCCAGGCTGGGGATCGAACCCCTGCCACTGTGCTCTGCCTTAGCAGGCATTGTAGTCCGCTGAGCTCTCTGGCTGGCCCTGTACCAATAAACTTAATCTAAAAATAAATAAATAAATAAATTTTCAGATGGATCTGGGTATGGTGGTGCACAAGTGGAGACCCAGCACTCTGGAGGCTGAGCCATGAGGATTGCCATGAGTTTGAGTCTAGCCTGGGCTACACGGTGAACTCATAATTTCTTTTTTTTTTTTTAATGCAGAACCAGGGACTGAACTCAGGCCCTTGCGCTTGCCAAGGAAGCACTTATTCCACTGAGTCATCTCTCTGGCCCCCTACATAGTGAACTCAAGGCCAGCCTGTACTACCCAGCAAGACTCTGTCTGAAAAAAATTAAATAAAATAAAAAATAAAAACTACTAAAAATAGCCGGGCGTGGTGGCGCATGCCTGTAATCCCAGCACTAGGGAGGCTGAGGCAGAAGGATTGTTGTGAGTTTGAGACCAGCCTGAGCTACAAAGTGAGCTTAAGGCCAGCCTGAACTGCACAGTGAGACCCTGTCTCAAAAAAAGACAAAAAAAAAAAAAAAAAAAAAAAAAAAAAAAAAAAAAAAAAAAAAAAAAAAAAAAAAAAAAAAAAAAAACTACTAAAAGGCTGGTATGCGTGAAATAAAAAATGGTTCAAATGGAAAGGGGCACGAGGGGGCGGGGAAGATTGAAGGAGGGAAAAGAAGCAAATGATACTTGGCCTCCTTGTCCCTGCCCAAGAGAATTACTAATTTCATATCCCAAGTCAGTGGCATCCCTAAAACATAATTCCATAAACCTTGTTATACACAGTGTCCCTGGAAGATCAGAGTTCACCTGTTCCCTGAGTCAGTCCTTAAGAATGCCGGGTAATTGATAAAACAAAGTATTTCATTGAAAAAACCTGAATGGGGAATGGTTTCCACCTGCAGGACCACTCCTTTATCTCCCTGCCCCCAGATGTTAACGCCCTCATTAGGATGCCTGCTTCCCTCGGGCTTGCTTATCTCTCCACCCCACTTCTGCCTGGGGATGGGGTAGAGATCTCTGGTCCAGATGAATGGAGTGAGCCCTGATTCCAGACTTGTGAGGAAACCCATCCCCTATGCAGCACTGCTCCCAGGCAGAGGCCGCTGGTCAGGATCCTGGAGCCAGGCCAGACTTCTCCAGACAGGGCAGGAGGCGGGGTACTTCACTGGTGGAAAGTGAGGTGACTCCCAGAGGCAGGGGTCTGCCTTTGCTCCGGTCTTTCTTCATGGACCCTGGGCTCACAGTGGACCTTTCCCTCGAGGAGTACTTGGCTGATCATTCATTTGATTCTTACTCATACAAGAAGGCAAATTAGTAAGGGCTGTGGTGGACGTGGTGGTGCGTGCCTGGAATCCCAGCATTCGGAATCCCAGTAGGAGGATCGAACCAGGTGTGAGGCCAGCCTGGGCTACACAGTGCAAAGGTTCCCGTGGCACCAGGCTGGCCCTCACAGCACCCCTGGGTGGCAGGCAGGCTAACTTGTCTCCATCTCCAAGGGATGACAAAATTAGAAGCGTCTGCTCCCGGGCCCACACGGGTCGGTGGGTCTTGCGAGGTTCCCCAGCTTACTCTGCTGTCTGAACCACCACCCGGCACCGATTGCCTTAGTATCAGGAACCCTGGGGGAAAAAATAATCTTTTTCTTTTTCCTTTATGTCACAGTACTGGGGATTGAACCTAGAGCCTTCACGCTGAACTACCTCCCAAGTCCTTTTGTTCTTTTTCTTTCGAAACCAGCTCTTCTGAATTGCTCAGGCTGGGATTATATTTACTGTGGTCTTGCCTCAGCCTTCCAGAGTGCTGGGATGACAGTTGTGCACCACCATGTCCTCCAGGAAAACATCTCCTAAAGAAATGATTTCCTCCAAGTGCCTAATGATAATAGTTCATCATCCACGGACCACATTAAAAATATGGGCTCGGTGGGCCAGCCAAATAGCTCAGTTTATTAAAGCACCTGCAAGCAGGTGCAGGGGCTGAGGGTTCAATCTCCAGGCAGGTGTGCCATACCTTCCCCACCCCCGTGGTGCACTGAGACAGCAATTGAGACGGGGTGTGGTGGCATGCACCTGTAATCCCAGCTCTTTCTTTCTTTCTTTTTTTTTTTTTTTGCTTTTTAAAAAAATTAATTTTATCGAGAAACAAACAGCAATGAGACAATTTCAAAACGATTAGTAGGACAGTTTCAATAATTAATACATTGGATATTGTTGTCTTTGAAGTGGTTAGTCATAGTACAAAATGCAGACATGATATCCTGTCCAATGTAATTCTAGCCCTTGGAGGCTATAAACAGGAGAATAACTACCAGTTCAATCCAGTAGTTAGACCATGAACTCCCAGAAATAAAAACTGGCTATGAGAAAAGGTGAAGAAGAAGAAAAAGAAAGAGGAAGAAAAAGAGAGAGAGAGAGAGAAAGAAAATTCAAAAGCAAAGACCATGGTTAAGCATGGCTGGATCTGCCATCTCACTGGCATATTTTCCCAGATAAAAATGAACAATGGGGGGCCGGGTGTGGTGGCGAATGCCTATAATTCCAGCACTCAGGAGGCTGAGGCAGGAGGATTTTGTGAGTTCAAGACCAGCCTGAGCTACAAAGTGAGCTTAAGGCCAGCCTGAACTGCATAGTGAAACCTGTCTCAAAAAGACCAAAAAAAAAAAAAAGAACAATGGGGGCTGGGAGATGCTCAGTGGAATAAGCGCTTCCCTGGCAAGTGCAAGGGCCTGAATTCGATCCCTGGTTCTGCCAAAAATTAATTAATTGATTAATTAAAAAATGAATAATGTTTCAATCAACTGAGGCTCTTCCCTAAAATACAAAAAAATAGGGCTCGTGCTGCCCAGATAGTTCGGCAGATTAAAGCACCTGCTTAGACAGACACGGAGGCTTGGGGGGGCTCCATCCCCGGCCTGCTGTGCTGGCTCCACCCCTGGGTGCTCTGAGCTGGTGACAGACTGGACGTGGCGGTGCTTGGAAGGCTGAAAAAACGGAGATCACTACAAGTCCGATCTGTGTGGTGAGACCCTGTAGACTCTGTACTAAATATCTTAAAATAAAAAATAATAACTAAAATAATAATAATAATACATAAAAATACGGGTTCTGGTGTCCCAAATCCACCGCCTGGGTGGCTGCACTTTTCTTTCAGGATACTTGCTTTGCCTGTCCTGGGGGAAGGAGCTGCTTATCCGGGAGATCTCCACCAGCTCTGAGCCAGGGAAGGTCAGCAGAGGGGCGGAGGAGTCCTGAGGAAGGAATGCCAACCATCCCAGCGCGGTCCCCACCCACCACGCGCTGGGGGAGGAGCAGGGAACCGAGCGCAGGTGCACAGCCCTCCCGCGCCTCAGCTCCCCCCCCCCCCCCCCCCCCCCCCCCCCCCCGCATTTGGCAAGTGAGTAAATGAAGAGCTTCTCTTGCAAGGAGACTCTCGAGACTCCTCGTCTCGTCGTGGAAGCGAAGTAGTTCGTGCCCTGGCTCCTGGGATTTGTAAATGCGTGGAGCTGAGGCACAGGTTTGCAGTCCGTAAAACACGGATCAGAATAATTAAAGATGTAATCAGGATTTATACATGTAGCACCTAATACTTAACACAGTTCCCAAGACACAGCAAGCATCCGACAAATACTGTTATTACGTGGCTGTGGTGTAAGACAAAACCAGAAGGAAGGCCAAAGCTCAGGTCTAGAACCCCAAGAGCAGCTCCTAAGACAGGCGAGGCATTTAAGGGCTTGTGCTAAGTGCTTTGCGATGTTTTTCTGCGGGTGGGACTGAGAATTGAACTCAGGCCCTTGTACTTCTCAAGCAAGCGTTTATTCTACTGAGCTATCTCCCCGGCCCCTTGCCTATTATTATTTTTATGTGTGTGTGTGTGTGTGTGTGTGTGTGTGTGTGTATTTTTAGGGAAGGGTCTACAGGGTGTTCAGGGTCTCACTACTAGATCAAACTCGTAGTGATCCACCTGTTCACAGCCTCCCAAGAGCTGGGATTACAGGTGCACACCACCATGCCCAGTCTCTTGCCTATTATTATTATTATTTATTTATTTATTTATTTATTTTTTTTGTCTTTTTGAGACAGGGTCTCACTATGCAGTTCAGGCTGGCCCTAAGCTCACTTTGTAGCTCAGGCTGGTCTCGAACTCACAACAATCCTCCTGCCTCAGCCTCCCGAGTGCTGGGATTACAGGCCTGCGCCACCACGCCCGGCTTGCCTATTATTTTTAAATTTTTATACGAAACTAATCAACTGAGTAGAGGGCAGAAAATGCATTATTCCAATATGACATAAAGGAATATAGTTAAACAACGTGTCAGGGCTGGCAAGATAGCTCAGCAGACTACACACCTGTTTTGGCTAGCGCAGGGACCAGGGTTCAATTCCTAGCCACCCATGCCATGTTGGCTCCACCCCCAGGGGCCACTGAGCTTGCAACTGAATCCGGGTATAGTGATGGACGCCTGGAAAACCCAGCACTGGGAGGTTGAAAACAGGAGGATCACTAGGAGTCTGAGCTATGTAATGAGAGCCTGTATAAAATACACTAAAAAAAAAAAAAAAAAAGGAATAAAATAAAATAAGCAATGTGTCTGAAGTCCCATGGCAGATGGGTATGGTGACACAGACCTTAATACCAGAGCCCTGGGAGGCTGAAATAGGAAGACTGCAAATGTGAGCCCAGCTTGGGAAATTGTCCTCACTTAATGAGATCCTGTCTCAATTAATCACTCCATCCATCAGTCAATCAATAGGAAGAAGCTAGGACTTCAACTCAGTGGAAAGGCCTTGGGTTCAATCCCCAAGGAGAGGACATCCACATGCCAGATCCAAATATAGTTAGTTGTTTTTTGTGGTACCGGGCATTGAACTCAGGACCTTGTGCTTGCCAGGCAAGTACTTCTTCTACTGAGCTATCTCCCCAGCCCTGTGTTTTGAAACGTCTAGAAAAGCTGAGCATGGTAGAACATTTAGGAGGCTGAGGCAGGAGGATCGCTGGAAAACTAGCAGGGGGCTACACAGTGAGTTCAAGACCAGCCTGAACTACATACTAAGACTCTGTCTCAGTAAATAAATGAATAATCCAGAAAAAAAAAAAAAAGGTTAGGTAACAGAATCTATATTTTCATTCATTCTGTAATCTTAATGCCACCTTGAAATAAAGAAATCAAATAAAATGCACATGCTGAAGGAAGAGTAGACGCTTGAGCGTTCCTGCGGAAAACCCTTAGGAGGAGACCCAGACCTCCGCAAACTCCTGCTCCCACCCAGCGTGGAAGGGCCACAGGGGACAAAAACTGCCCTGCGATTTCACAAGCCCGAACACCCGAAGAGAAACCTTTCTGGAGACGGAAAAAGGGAATTTTGTTTCCTTGTGGAGATCGGTGGGCCTCACTGGATTTACCATATGAATGCAGGAAACTTTATCAAGATTATGGAAACAGAAAAGAATTCAAGATTAACGCGCACTACATTTCTGTACAGGTGGCAGGACGATTAGAAATCTAGTTAAGCTGCGTAAAGTCTCCATAAGTCTGGGATGGATTTAGGTCTTGGTACGCTTTGCTGTAACCCATCATCAGATGCGTGTGGGACTCGCTCGCGCGCGTCCTGGCTCCCAGGTGCGGGGAACCGGCCCCAGGAGACGAGGAAAGGAGCCTCTTGCCCTGATCCGCCTTTTGTGTGGAGAAGACAGTGGGGTGGCCCCAAGGCCGCGAGGGGAGCCGAAGAGCCTGGCCGCGCACGCCCGTGTTGGAGAAGTTGCTCGTTTTCCTTTTCATAATAATTAAGAGGAGATGGCTCAGTGGAATAAGTGCTTCTCTGGCAAGTGCAAGGGCCTGAGTTCAACCCCTGGTTCAGCCCCCCCCCCAAAAATAATAATAATTAAGAGCATTTTCATAAAAATAAAAAATGGCTATAAAAAAAGGTGAAGAAGTAGGAGGAGGAGCAGGAGGAAGGGAAGGGGAAGGGGAAGAAGAGGAAAGAAAAAGGGAAGGGGAGGGGGAAGAAGAAGAGGCAGAGGAAGAGGAAGAAGAAGAGGAAGAGAAGGAGAAGAAGAGGAGGAGGAGGAAGAGAAGGAGAGGAGGAGGAGGAGAAAAAGAGGAAAAGAAGAAGAAGGAGGAGAGGAGGAGGAGGAGGAGGAGGAGAAGAAGTCCAAAAACAAAGACCGTGGTTGAGCATGGATCCACCATCTCACTGGCATATTTTCCCAAATAAAAATGAATAATGTCTTAGTCAACCGAGGCTCTCGCGAGGCCAGACTGCCTGCGAAACTGATGTCCCCTCAGAGGCGCCAAAGCCAAGGCTCTATGGGGGCAGGGCTAAGCAAGGGACTGCCGCCGTGAAAATGATCAACGTGTGTTCTGTGCCCACAGTGCAACACTTTGCTCTGCATAGCTGATTAAAAACAGAGTGAAACTGTGAAAAAGAAAGAAAATAGTGATCTATGCTGAATATGTTTATATCTTGAAAATGTGTGATTACTTTCATTATGATCTATAAAGAATAACTCTGTGCAGTATATATTTAAATTACAGCTTTGAAATATTGGGAAACTGTAGGGTATAAAAAAAAAACAACTAGGTGCTGGGGAGATGGCTCAGTGGAATAAGTGCTTCCCTGGCTAGCACAAGGGCCTGAGTTCAATCACCGGTTCTGCCAAAAACAAACAAACAAAAAAGACAACTAAGGCTGCAAAGCCAGCACTCCAGAGGCTGAGGCAGGAGGGTCCCTGTGGGTCCGAGGCCAGTCTGGGCTACACAGTGAGCTCAAGGCCAGCTGAACTGCATAGCAAGACCCTGTGGCAAAAAGAAAGAAAGAAAGAAAGAAAAAAAAAGCAAACAAAAAATCCCAACTAATTTGCAGCAATATATGGTAGACTGTAAAATAACAGAAAACAAAACAAAAATACATATTCTAGGCCAGCCTAAAAGTAGCAGCCAGTGAGATCCTGTCTCAAAAAGGTAAATAACTAAATTAAGTTAATTATCCCCTTCCCTCTGAATTATTTTCCTTTAGAAAAAAAAAAAAAAAAAAGTCTGGATTGAATCTAGGTTCTGGACTGGGCCTCACACACCCTCCCTGCTGATTGCTCTCGGGTTGTAGGGGCTCTTTGGCAGCAGCTTGGACCTGACAAGGTGAAGTGGCCTGGAGGGAACTGGAGGAGCAGGGAGAACCCCCCACTTTCCCACCCTGCAGGGGCCTCACATGGAACTTTCCCCTCTCCCTCCATTCCACCCCTGTTGGCTGTCAACGCTGGCCCCCACCCCATCCTGTGAGATTTGGCTCAAGTGCTGTAGGTTGCAGACTGCTCATACTGAAGGAGACTTCAGATCCAGTTGGTTTGAGGAAGATAGGGTCTCTGAGAGAGGCTCTGTAGTATCTCTTTTCCCACTCAAAGGGCACAGATCTTTCTTCCAGGTGTGTTGACCACCTGTGCCAGTCCAGGGGCTCTGCCAACCTGGTGTCCCCTCCAGGGTCACCCAAACCCTCATGCTAGGGTCCTCCTACCTGGCAGTTCCTGGTCCCAAGCATGCATAAACTATGTCAGAGCACACAGGCTTGACTTGTTTATAAAGAAATTTTAAACCTGGGTGTTAGCCAGGCAAGGTGTGGAGCATCTGTAAGCCCAGCTTCTGGGGAGGTTGAGGCAGGAGGGTGCAAAGTTCAAGGACAGCCTGGGCGATTTAGTAAGAAGTGTTACAAACAGACAGGGCTGGGAAGGAGACCTACATGCCCACGTGGCTCTGGACTTGCCTTGGAGCGACTCGGGCCAGGCTTCCAGAAGGTCTGGTTCCAGATCAATAGCACTTAGGGAAGAAGATGGAATGAGACTGCTTTAGGGTGCTTCTTGAATAGATTCTTATCTGCTGAATGAGATGTCAGAGAATGGCGTTTCCTGCCTCACAGGTTTGAAAATCGTGAAAAATTCCAGCCTAACCCTGGAGATTTGGCCCAGTGCCCTAGAGCAGAAATCTCCCTACTGTTGCCAGCTCTGGAGGGAACTCTTCTCCAGGGGCAGAGATGGGATTCCGGGGCGGAGTGCGCAACCGTCCAGGAGGGAGCGCCCTGATGGGGCCTGCATAAAGATGCCCACAAACCAGGCACGGCTGTGCTCAGAAGGCTAAGGCAGGAGGGTTAATGAAATACCTGGCGAGACCCTGTCTGGAGAAAATGCCTCCTAAATCAAACCACCACAGAAGCAGGGAGACCCAGAAGGAAGGCGCAGGGAGGGTGAGGGTGCTAGTGCAGGTCTCGGCAGCCCCAGCCCCGAGGGATTGTCCCCAGGGCTAGAGTTAGGTGATTTGGCCCTCCTGTCTCGCTGTCTCGCCTTCTCCTCTCCGTAAGGGAACTGCGCTGAGCCTCAAAGCAAGCCAAGCTGCTGTTTCTTTGCAAAAGCCTGACAGGTGATCAGAGGCCCAAACTCATTGTTCTGACAGAAACCAGCCAGCAGCGGAGGGAAGGCAAGAGTCCAGGGGCGGGGTGGGAGGGCGGGAGGTGTTGAGAAAGGAGCTGGATCCAGAGGCTGAGGATGTGTGTATGTGTGTGTTGGCGATTCAACCCAAGGCCTGGGCTAACTTACATCTCTAGCCTTTTTAAAAATATTTTTGTGTTGAAGCAGGGTCTCTGTAAGTCACCCAGTTGCCTCAGCTTGGCTGAAACTTGAAATCGTCCTGTCTCGGCCTCCCAGAGGGCTGGGATTAGAGGCGTGCATCACTGTGATTGGCAATATTTATTACTTATGCTTGTTACTCTTGTTAGTTCAATACAGAATGGTATGCTGGTGATGGTGTGCCGTTTTGCCTTGTTCTTCTCCTTACTTTTTGTTGTTCTTGTGTTCCTTTTGGCCAGCTCAGGCTGGCACATGTGGTCCTGGGGATTGAACCTGCAATCTTTGTGTCAAGTATACCCCCAGCCCTTTTTTTTTTTTTTTAATGTATTTTGTGCAGGGTCTCACTACGCAGCTCAGACTCACAGTAATCCTCCCATTTTCAGCTTCCCTAGCTCTGGGATTATAAGCACTTGCCACCACGCACTAACTCAGGGGTCAGCTCAGGGCACCCGGGGGAGGGGCCGGTGGAGCATGTGCTGCGGGGATCAAGCCCTGGTCCCTGAGCTTGCTTAAGCGGGTGTTTAGTCCACTTGGGTATCTCGCTGGTCCTTTGTTTTTTGTTTTTCATTCTGGGACAATGTCTCAGTAAATTACAAAGTTTCTGAGGTTGGGTTGAAACTTGTAGTTCTCCTGCTTAAGATTCTCTGGGTCATTTCTTTTCTCTGTTTTTTTTTTTTTTTTTTTTTTTCTTCTCTCACTCTGTGTGTCTTTCTGTCTTTCTGTGTCTGTCTGTCTCTGTCTTCCTCTGTCTCTGTCTCTCTGTCATCTGTTCTCTCTCTCTCTCTCCTTTCCTTTCACACAGCCCTCAGCAATTTGTCCAGGCTGGCCTCAAATTTTTGATCCATCTGTCAGCTTCTTGGACAGTTTCAGATCACAGATACTGTCACAGTACCCAGAAAACCTCCCCCCTACACCCCAGTACTGGGGATTGAGCTCTGGGACTGAGCTCAAATATGAACATTTTTTTTTTTATTTTGAGACAACTGCTGGGGCTGGACTTAAACTTCTGATCCTCCAGGCTCAGCTCCCCAAACTACTAGGATTACAGCTAAGTGGTGGAAAACATGTTCCCAAATTAAGAAGGGTTTCTTGGGTTCCTAGGCTAGGAAATACTTTTGTTGATGATGGTTGTCTTAATAATAAATGTGTGGGGTTGGCAAGAGAGCTCAGTGGACTGCTTAGGCAAGCTCAGGGGCCCGGGTTCGACCCTTGGCACCATATGCTGTGCTGGCGCTGTCCCCAGCCACGCTGAGCCAGCCACCGAGTCCAGGCATGGCGGTGCGTGCTTGTAATCCCAGCTCTATGGAGGCTGAAAACAGGAAGATCGCTCTGAGTCTGAGCTGCATTGTGAGACCCTGTACCAAATACATTAAATAAATAAATAAGTAAATAAATAACTGGTGAGGCTGAGGATTGCCATGAGTTCAAGGCCAACCTGGACTATATGGTGAGTTCAAGGCCACTCTGAACCACATAGCAAAATCCATCTCAATGAACGAATAAAGAATAAAGCTCAGCAAACCCCTTATCACTATATGCTTCCTTTTTCTTGCTCTCTTCATATATTCAATTCCCTGTAAGAGATTTTCTGACTCTGAGTTATTCTTAAATAATGAGAATCAACCTTGTGATACCAGGAGCTGTGATTTTTGTTAAACACACTATTGAATTTATCCTGATGGTACTACTGTTGAGAATGGTACAGGGCCTGAGATTTTTACTGCTAGAAAGCTAAGAAGGACTCTGTCACATGCTGTCTGCTGTGGCCCGGGTGTGCTCAGCCTACACAGAACTCCTGGATCAGGGACAAGGACTTCATTCCCAACATAAATGTCACAGCCCGTTGGCCTGACTCCTCCCCAATCTCTAGTGGGACCGAGAAGAGAGGCCAAGGGCTGGGACATGGCTCAGTAGCCCAGAGCCTGCGTGGCAAGCATAAGGTTGTGTGTTTGACTCCTAAAAAATAAAGAGGGGCCAAGAGGAAACTGTTACAGAGTGATCTTGTGCCACAGCTAAGAGACTCCAGGTTTGGGGAACCTGAGTCTGTTACAAAAATAAACAATAAAACTACTAACAGGTGATTATTTTTACTACACCAGACAGCAGGCAAACCTGGAAGCTTTGTCACTGCCCCTGATGACTGTTCACAATGACATTGAGAATATAGTCTGTAATAAAAGAGTAGTTAGTACTCCTGTGTGTGTGTGTGTGTGTGTGTGTGTGTGTGTGTGTGTTTTGGCAGAACCAGGGATTAAATTTAGGCCCTTGTGCTTGCCAGGGAAGTGCTTATTCCACTGAGCCATCTCCCCAGCCCTCTCTGTGTGTTTTGAGACAGGATCTTGCTATGCATTCCATGCTGGCCTTGAACTATGAAGCCCAGGTTGGCCCTGAACTGTTATCGATCCTCCTGGTTCAGCCTCCTGAGCACCAGGACTGTCGGTGTGTATCAGTGTACCGGGCTTAATTTTTCTTTTCTAAAATTAATAAATGAGTCTATAGAGAAAACATGAAGTTTTGTATTTGATCATAAGATCATATTACAGGCCTATCTCACTAGATTTATTTATTTATTTTCTTTTTATGGCCAGCTTGGCCGACCTGAGGGCGGGGCTGGCGTGGCATGTGGTGCCGGGGATCTAACCGCAGTCCCTAAGCTTGCCTAAGCTTGCCTAAGCAGGAGCTTCAGACCCCTAAGTTATCTAGCTGGCCCAGTTTTAATAATTTTTAGAGGTATAAGTTTTGGGTTTTTTGGAAGAAACACAAGAGACTGTGGAGTCTCTCCTGATAACCTTTCTGTACACCAGCATCTACTCATAAGGAAATCTTTGCTTTTTTTGTTTGTTTGTTTGTTTTCCAGTTCTGGGGAGTGAAGTAAAGATTTTTCCCAGCCCTTTTTAGTTTTCATTTTGAGACAAGGTCTCACTAAGTTCCCCAGATAGGACTAGAACATGTAACCCTCCTGCCTCAGCCTCCCAGAGTGCTGGGATTATAAGCATTGCCATGATAACCAGGATATGGGTAATTTTCCAATGTTTTCTTTTGGGGTGTATCCAGTTTGAAAAGTATCAAGATTTTTCTGGCTCCTTAGAAAATATTAATAATTCAGCATACTTGCTTAAAACAAACACTGGGATAGTACAGTCTTAGAAACAGTAAGTTGGGCCAGCCAAATAGCTCATTAGATTAAAGCACCTGCTTAGGCAGACACAACTGGGTTGGGAGTTCGATCCCCGGGATGCAGTGCTGACCCTGCTGCCAGGACACCCTAACACAGGGATTAAGACTGGGTATGGTGGTGCATGCCTATAATCCCAGCTCTTGGGAGGCTAAACACAGGCAGATCACTATGAGTCTGATCTATGTAGTAAACCCTATAGACCTGTGTTAAATATATACATGAAAGAAAGAAAGAAAGAAAGAAAGAAAGGAAGAAAGAAAGAAAGAAAGAAAGAAAGAAAGAAAGAAAGAAAGAAAGAAAGAAAGAAAGAAAAGAAACACTAGGCGTGGGTGTGATGGCACAGGCCTGTAATCTCAGCACTCAGGAGGCTGAGGCAGGAGAATCCCCATGACAATGAAGCCAGCCCAGAGTATATAATGAGAGCATAACAAGACCCTGTCTCAAAAGAAAGAAAAGAAGAGGGAGCTTGCAGTTTAGCTCAGTTGGTTAAGCACCTGCTGGAGCAAACCCAGTTAGGCGCAGGGACCTTGGTTCAATCTCTAGCTCCCAATACCTTACCAGACCTGCCCTTAAGGCAGCCTAAGCCAGGAAAAAAAAAAAAAAATCATCTTTTAGACAACAATATGCAATGTATTGATTATTGTAACTTTCCTACTAACCTGTTTTGAAACTATCTCATTGCTATTTCTTTCTTATTAAAATCAATAAAAACTAAAATAAAATAAAAAAGATGAAGATGAAACAAAGAAAGTGGTCTTTACTCATGTCTTTTTTAGGCATAGATTTTTTTTTGACAGAACCGGGGATCAAACTCAGGCCCTTGCACTTGCCAGGGAAGCGCTTATTCCACTGAACCATCTCTCCGGCCCCTGATTTTGTTTTTTATCAAAGAGCTGGGATTATAGGCATGCACCACCATACCCAGTCTTAATCCCTGTGTTAGGGTGCCCTGGCAGCAGGGCCAGCACTACATCCCAGGGATCGAACTCCCAACCCAGCTGCATCTGCCTAAGCAGGTGCTTTAATCTAATGAGCTCTTCTGTTTTCTTCATTAGCATTGCTCTCTTCAAGTATTTTACTTCTGATTTTTTAAAAAAATGTTTTTAGTGCAGGGTCTACAGGGTCTCACTACATAGATCAGACTCATAGTGATCCTATTTTCAGCCTCCCGAGTGCTGGGATTACTGGTGTGTGCCACCATACCCAGTCTCAATCCCTGATTTAGCGCACCCCAGGGGCGGGACCTGGAGGGCATGTAGTGCCAGGATCAAATCCCGGACCCTGCGCTCTGCCTAAGCATGTGCGCTAGTCCACTGAGCTATCTGGCTGGCCCTCTAGGACTCTACTTCTTACCAGGCTCCTATACAAGGGCTTTAATCCTTCCTTTCGTATTCAAAGCAAGCTATACCTCATCCCTTTTTATTTATTTTGACATAGTGTATCGCTGAGTTGTCCAGCCTGGCCTTGAACTTGTGCCTCTCCTGCCTCAGCTTTCAGAGTAGCTGAGAGTATAGATATGCACCTCCATGCTCAGCCTGGGTCAGTTTTACTAATTAAAATAGTCCCAGAAAAAGTTCTATTTTATCTAGATTTAACTATTTACTGTTAAACAAAGTATTCAACATTCAGGAATTTAGTAATTTATGTTTTGTCATTTTTTTTTAATGGGGAACACTGTAGCATTTGGTGTTCAGGGAAGAATATATATATATATATATATATATATATATATATATATATATATATATATATGAAGAACAGGGGATTGAACTCAGACCCTTGAGCTTGTGAGCTTGTCAGGCAAGTACTTATTCTACCGAGCCATCTCCCCAGCCCCCAGAATATACTTTCACATCTGGCTGAATTTACCGACAAGGACATAATGACAGAGAACTTTCTCTTGATAAATTATCAAGCAGGGCAGGCCAAATAGCTCAGCATATTAAAGCACTTGCAAGCAGGCACGAGGGCCCAGGTTTGATCCCCGGGCCTGTTGTACTGGCCCCGCCTGTGGGGCACACTGAGACTGCAATTGAGACTGGGCGTAGTAGTGCACAGCTGTAATCCCAGCACTTGGGCGACTGTAAACAGGTGGATCAGTACGAGTCCAATCCCGCAGTGAGACCTGAACACCCAAAAATAAATAAATAAAGCAAATTATCAGGCAGCGCGCTGATGCCACAGTCAATGACTCAGTAGACTTGTAAGCCCTGATCCAGCTCTGACCCACATTAAGTAACTGGAAGCTTAGTCCTCTGTGGAAGATGTCATGAAGGACGATGAGGGCAGATCCTTATTTTCACAACCACATCTACTTTCCTGGTGAGGGCAGTGTAAAACGTGAAGGATTCAGTGAATAATACACTATGGATTTAAGCCGATCACAACTAACAGGAGTTCACATGCTAGAAGTGGTTCCTTTCTTTATTTTTTTTTTCTTTTAAATTTTTTATTTTATGTACAGAGAGTTTTCATGGTCTCTTTCGCAGAGTGTGTGTATGGCCTGGGTGATCCCTCGAAGGAACATCGCTTAGTCCAACTTGAAGCCTACAGCATCCTGATGGAGCCACTGGCGGCACGGGCTCGGCCCGTGTTTCCGAATCAGACCATGTCGGTTCGGTTCGAGCAGACGTGGCAAGAGCGAGAGCCCTGGCTGAATTTCCTCGGGTGGCTCCAGGAGAGCTGCCGGTGACTCATGTTGCTTCCAGAGATACAAGGAGGCACAAGGAAGGAGCTAAAAGTGGTTTCTTTATGGTACCTGCTGTGGAACTATTCGCAGGATAATGTTTTGAACATTGGAGGTAGTTGCTTCTATCTGGCCCAGGGGAGATGCACCTAGTCTCCCTCTGTGTAGGTGTCACAGGTTTTATCTGATGCAACGTGGGTCGTCCTTCATTGCGGACCACCCTGCCCTCCCCCCAGCCATGACACGACACGGTTTTTTTTTGGGGGGGGGTTGCTTTTTTCTATTTTTTTGGTGCAGGGTCTCACTCTGCATACAGCCCACATTCATAGTAATCTTCCTGCTTTTTGCCTCCCATGTGCTGGGATTACAGGCGCGCGCCACCACGCCCGGATTACATCGCCGGCTCAGCGCACCCGAAGGCGGGGCCGGCGCGGTTTGGGGAACCAAGCATCGAACACTGGTCCCTGCGCTTACCTAAGCAAGCGCTTAGTCCGCT
>PVKA01046136.1:0-15108 GCA_004027165.1 Ctenomys sociabilis | reverse complement strand
AAAAAAAAAAAAAAAAAAAAAAAAAAAAAAAACATGCTCAGTTAGGGGAATGGGGGGTTGTCCAGATAGCTCAACACAGGGACCAGGTTCAATCTGCCCCCCCCGGGCATGCCTATAATTCCAGCCCTTGGGAGACTGAAAAAGGAAGAATCACTAGAGTCTGATCTGTGTAGTGAAATCCTGTAGACCCTGTACTAAATTCATAAGAAAATACTCAGATGGTGCTTGAATTTGGGAATTCTCTGCCTTGGCTTCCCTGAGTGCTGGGATTGCAGGTGTGTACCACCATAACCAGTTGCTCTTTTTTTTTGGGGGGGGGTATCATTATGTAGTGCCTGGGCTGGCTTTGAAGGCACTGTGTAGCACAAGTTAGACTTGAAGCTTTCTTCCTGCCTCAGCCTCCCAAGTGCAGGAATTATAGGAGTGTGCCACCATTTGTAGCCTGTTACAACTTTTTGAGAACAGTGGTATGCTATGTAGCAGAGTCACACTCTTTCCTGTCTTGCGAATTGAACTCAGGACCTCAAGCTTGCCTGGCAGGTGTTGTATGGCATATCCCCAGCCTGTAGATAATTCTTTTTTTTTTTTTTTTTTGTCTTTTTGAGACAGGGTTTCACTATGCGGTTCAGGCTGGCCCTAAACTCACTTTGTAGCTCAGGCTGGTCTCGAACTCACAACAAACCTCCTGCCTCAGCCTCCCGAGTGCTGGGATTACAGGCATGCGCCACCACGCCCGGCTCTGTAGATAATTCTTACAGCATTTTATTTATTTATTTATTTATTTAGTGGAACCAGGGATTGAACTCAGGCTCTTGTACTTGCCAGGCAAGCACTTATTCTACTGAGCTATCTCCCTGGTCCCTTACAACATTTTAATAGAAAAAAAGCTAAAAACAACTTAGATGTCTTTAAGGAGCAGGTTAATTAATAAGTGTGCATCCAGGTGGCTTTGTGTAGCCATTTAAAATTATGTTGCCAGTACAGGAAGAAACAGCTGAACATACAATGGTGTGTTATTTCAGTTATTACAGTGGAAAGTAAGCAGGGATAGAGATTATGGAAGAAATATTTAATCATGCTCATATCCAGAGATGTATCTGTACATTGTGATGCTGGAAAATTAGAAATAACTTTAGTATCCATGCACTGGCAGCTTGATAGCTAAATATGTTAACAGAAAAGTTAATGGCATGAAAATGGTTTATTTTGTTTTTGGGCTTTTTGAGACTAGGTTTCAGGGCCAGGGAGATAGCTCAGCAATAAAGCACCTGCCTTGCAAATGCAAGGTACTGAGTTCAAATACTGGTAAAATCAGTACCCAACAACAAAAAAGACTAGGTCTCACTATGTAGTTCAGGATAGTTTCTACCTCATGGCAGTTCTGCCTCAGCTACTGAGTGTTAGGATTAAAGGTGTGTACCGCCATTCTAGGCTGGTGAAAGTGGTTTATGATGTGTCATAAAGAAGAAAGGAGGGGTGGGGAAATGGCTCAGTAGAATAAGTGCTTCTCTGGCAAGCACAAGGTCTTGAGTTCAATACCCGGTTCTGCCAAAAAAAAGAAAGGGGGCCAGCCAAATAGCTCAGCAGATTGAAGCTTCTGTAAGCAGGCACAGGGGCCAGGGGTTCAATCCCCGGAGCCTGCTGTGCCAGCCCTGCCCCTGGGACACTAAGCAATTGAGAATGGGTGTGGTGGCGTGTGACTGTAATCCAAGCACTTTGGAGGCTGTAAACAGGCAGATCACTATGAGTCTGATCTAGTTGTGAGACCCTGTAGACCCTTCTCTAAAATAAGAAAAAAAAATTAGAAAAGGCAGGTTTCATATAGGTTTTTTTTTTTTTTTTTGTCTTTGAGACAGGGTCTCACTGGTCTTGAACTCACAACAATCCTCCTGCCTCAGCCTCCCAAGTGCTGGGATTACAGGCATGTGCCACCACATCCGGCCAGACAAAATAGTTTTATAATGTCTTGGATACAGAGGCTGCCAAGACATGTAAGCTGCATAGTAAGACCCTGTCTCAAAAAGGAGACGGGGAGAGGAGAGGGAGGGAGGAATAGGGGGGAGACAAAAGACAGAAACAGGAAAAAAATAACACAATATAAACAAAAAACAGGCCTTATGATCTTAAGGGAGAATTATTTTTAATGTGCTAATATAGATCCCCCAAAAAGACAAACTGTCCTACTTGTAGTCACTTTTAACATTTCATTTTTACTTCGGGAAAAGAAAAACTAGTACAAATATTTTAATACTAAATTTATTCAGACATAAGATTACTACAGGTTATCTTCGGCCTCTATAATTGTGAGAGGTGCTTGAAGTGGTGGCAGTTGGCTTCCAGACATTTATTAGTAGGGCGATCAGCTGTTTGGGTCACCTTGGCCATAGAGATTGCTGCACATGCATTTTCATTTTCTTCTCCAGGGCTAGATGTGTAGTGGGTTTTCTGGGATACACGACACCCTCTACAGTAAGTACCTCACAGGATGGTAATAGCATTTGTTGAAAAACAAAAAAGTACTATTTTTTTCCTGAACTATGTATGCATTTTTGTCCACTGACTACAAAGTAAATGACTAGAAGGGTATATATTAATGTTAATATTGACTATTAATGGTCAATCTATAGATTTTAATATTTTATTTCAAAGTTTCTAAAGCTGTCTTCTGTGATAAATATATTGTAATTTCTGATTGGTAGTGAGAAACATAAGATTAACTGATGAGAAAATTCAAGTCTTGGCATAAAGGTCAACTTGCCAGGTAGACATGGTGGTCCACACCCATAATCCCAGCATTTGGAAGGCTAAGGCAGGAGCATCAAGGACATTTGGAGGCCAGCCTGGGCTACATATGAGACCCAGCCTCACAAAAGCAAAAGATAGGTAAAAGTCTGCCTCCTTCCCCTCATTTGCACCCATTTGTCCTTTTCCATGGCACTTAACCACATAAGTACTATATATTTTGCTTATTGTACATACTTTTTCATTTATTAGAAGGTAAGCCCTAATAGAGCCTGCTCTTTGCCAGGCACCTAGAATAGTACCTAAATAGTATGCATTCAGTGAATACTTGGGATTTTTTATGTTGTTGTTGAGACAGGGTAGGGTCTAGGTATATAATGCAGGCTGATCTTCAAGCCATGTAGCCCAGGGTGGCCATCCTGCCTCAGCCTCCAGAGTGCTCAGATTTGAATTAGTAAAATGAAAAGTTAACAGTGACTACAAGTAGGACAGTTTATTTGTGTCTTTTTGGGGGGGATCTATATTAGCACATTAAAAAAATTCTCCCTTAAGATCATGAGGTCTGTTTTTTGTTTATATTGTGTTTTTTTCCTGTTTTTGTCTCTTGTTTTCCCCCCCAATCTCCTCCCCTACTCTCCCCCTCTATTCCTCTCTCCCTCCTCCTTTCTCCCTCTCCTTTTTGAGACAGGGTCTTACTATGCAGCTTAGACTGGCCTTGGGCTGTCTTTGTATCCCAGGCTGGTCCTGAACTTAATTAAAACTATTCTGCCTAGCCTCCTGAGTGCTGGGATTACAGGTGTGTGCCACCATGCCCAATCATAATCATAAGGAATTGGTGCTTTTTTCTTTTTCTTTTTTTCTTTTTTTTTTTTTTTTGTGGTACTGAGGATTGAACACAGGATCAAGCATTTATTCTACTGAGATATTTCCCTGGCCCTGGAATTTGTGCTTGTACATGCTATGTGTTGACAATTTTTCCCCATTCCCTTCCTCTCTCTTCCTTATTTACAAAAACTTTTTCATTTTTTTCCTTTCTGTTTCTTCCTTGCTACCCTTTCTTATTGGAACATTTTCTTTCCATTTCCTAATACCTGTTACAAAGTTTGGTCCTTATACTTTTGGTTTCTCATACCAGAGAAATAGTGCAGTATGTAAATATGGGTGTCCTATTTATTACATTGAAGAGTATGGTCTCAAGGTCCCTCCATTTAGGTAGATATGTCTCAACCTTATCCTTTTTTCTGTTTTTTTTTAAACTACAAATCAAATTCAGGACTGGGCTTGCTTAGCAGGTGCTGTACCACTGTACTGTATCCTTGGCCCAGCTTATCCTTCTTTATGGCAAATTAGTACTCCATCGTTGTATAAAAAAGATACATCTTTTATCTATGTATGGGTTAATGGACATTTTGGCTGTTTCCAAGATTTAGCTATTGTAAACTATGCCACTAATGGGTGCACATATATTGCTGTGGTATGTTTTTAATTCTTCAGAGAAGGTACCAAGAAGGGGAATGGTTGTGGCTAGTGGGTCTGAGCTTTCAACTCCCACCAATAGTGGAAAAGAGTTCCTTTCTCCCTGCCACATCTGCATTTGTTATGAGTTGATACCTCAGTAATGGCCAGTCTTTCCAGGCTGAGGTGAAATGTATTTTTTTTTCCTTTTTTTTTTTCCCCTCCGGAACCGGGGATTGAACTCAGGCCCTTGCGCCTGCCAGTGAAGCGCTTATTCCACTGAGCCATCTCCCCGGCCCAGAAATGTAATTCTTTTAATTTGCATCTTTTGAATAACGAGTAATGTTGAACATTTTTTCTTTTTTTTGTCTTTTTTTTTTTGAGACAGGGTCTCACTATGCAGTTCAGGCGGGCCTTAAGCTCACTTTGTAGCTCAGGCTGGTCTCCAATCCTCCTGCCTCAGCCTCCCAAGTGCAGGCATGTGCCACCACGCCTGGCCATTTTTTCATATACTTGCTATTTTTACTTCATCTGAGAAGACTCTATTCATATCAGGTGCCCACTTCTGGATTTAGTCTTTAAATTTTTGTTGTTTTGTTTTTAGTTATGTGTTCTAGATAGCAGTCCTTTGAGGAACAGCTCAAAAATCTTTTTTTTCCAAAAATTTTTTGACATAGTGTGTCATCTCTGTTGGTGGTTTCTCTTTTTGTACAAAGTGTTTTAAAGAGATGGTACCTGGTATCTCAGTTCATTCTTTGTAATATTTCCTGTGTGACTGGGGTTTTGTTCATGGATATAGTATAATGTAAACATTTTTTGTCTTTTTGAAACAGCATCTTGCTGTGCAGTTGAGGCTGGCCTTGAGCTCACTTTGTAGCCCAGGCTGGTCTGGAACTTGCAACAATCCTGCATCAGCCTTGCAAGTGCTGGGATTTAAGGCTTGTGCCACCATGTCTGGCAATGTTTTCTTTCTGTTTTTTTTCCAGAACTGGGGATTGAACTCAGGCCCTTGTGCTTGCCAGGGAAGAGCTTATTCCATTGAGCCATCTCCCCAGCCCTGCCAACATTTTCTTGATAAGTTGTAAAGTTCTTGAGTTAGGGAATTGGAACACTTTTGGTTTGATTATTTTATTTTATTTTTTGGTGGAACTAGGGGGTTGAACTCAGGCCCTTGTGCTTGCCAGGGTAGCACTTATTCCACTGAGCCATCTCCCAGGCTGCAGTTTTTGTATCTATGTATGTATGGTGCTAGGAATCAAACTCCAGGACCTTTTGCTTACTAGGTAAGCACTTGGGCCACTGAGCTATATTCCCAGCCCCTTTTTGGTTATTTGACACAGGGTCTTGTTATGTAGTACAGGCTGGTCTCAAGCTTATGATGTAGCCCAGGCTGGACTCAAAACTCATATAATGTTTCTCCTGCTTCAGTTTCCCAAATACTGGGATTAACAGATATGTGCCACCATAGCCCATTGTAGGTTTTTGTTTGTTTTGGGGTTTCGTTTGTTTAGATAGGGTCTCACTATAGTTTTAAGCTGGCCTTGAACTCTTGGTGATCCCCCTGCTTCAGCCTCTCATGCTTGAATTACAGGTGGGTACCACTGCATGGTTTTATCTTAATATGTTGATTTACCTATTTATAATAGGTAAATTTATAATAGGTAAATGCTTTTTAATATACAGAATTTGGTTAATTGTGTTTTTTTTTTTTCCTTTTTGAGAGAGGATCTCATGCATTTCAGGCTGGTCTTGAACTCATTTTGTAGCTTTGGCTGGACTTGAACTTACAGTTACTCAAGGTCTTTCTGCCTTAGCCTTCCAAGTGAATTGCATTGTTTTTCATCTGGGGTGATAATAGGGAAGTTTTTGTATAAATATTACTATGTATGTAATCATCATCTGAAACCCCCAAATTCAAGGCTTTATCACATTTCCTTATCTGAGAGAAGGGTGCAATTCAAGTTCTTCTTGAACTCATTGTGTAAGTTCAGGCTGACCTCAAATTCATGATAGTCCTCCTGCCTCAGCCTCCTGAATGCTATGATTACGGGCATACTCCACCACCTCTGACCTGTTTGATTTTTGACACAGAGTATTACTAAGTAATTCAGACCAGTCTTAAACTATGTGCCCCACGGTGGGCTTGAACTACTGGGGTTACAGGTTTGTACTGCTGTGTTCAGTTTACAGTGGAGTGTGTGTGTCTATGTCTGGTACTGCTAATTGAACCCAGGGCCTTTGTGCTAAAGCACATTCTAATCCATTTTTCTTATTTTGAAATAATGTCTTGATAAATTGCCCAGGCAGGACTCTAACTTGGGAATGTACTGCTTCATTAACTTTTCAAGTGCTATGGCTACAGACATTCACTAGTGTTGCTGGTTCACAGTGGTTTTTTTTTTGAACCGAGGATTGAACTCAGGCCCTTGCACTTTCCAGGGAAGCACTTACTCCACTGAGCCATCTCTGGCCCTCCCAGTGATTTTTATTTGTTTTGTTTTTGAGATAGGGTCTCACTAGGTAGGTTAGGCTGGCCTTGAATTCACTATGTGTACAGTCCAGGCTGGCCTTGAACTCAGTTTTTCTCCTGCTTCAGCCTCCCAAATACAGATTTGTGTTACCACACCTCGCTATAGTAGGGTTTTTTTTCTTGAGACAGTATCTCACTATGTAGTATTTGCTTCTTTATAGTTGTTTATCTTTCATGATTAATAACGACTCACGAAGTGCTTATTCTATTCCAGCAATGAGTTGAATGTTTCACATTCATTAGTCCTCATAGCTACCTCAGGAGATAGGTATTTCTGTTTACTTCTTTATGCCAGAAGGAGCAGATACTTAAGTAATTTACTAGGTGGCATATAGTTAGTAAATATTAGGAAGATGATGTGAACCTAAATAATGTCTAACCCTGAGCCGGGCGTGGTGGCTCATGCCTGTAATCCCAGCATTTGGGAGACTGAGGCAGGAGGATTGTTGTGAGTTCCAGAACAGCATGAACTGCATAGTGAGACCCTGTCTCAAAAAGACAAAAAAAAGTCTAACCCTGTGCTGCATAGATAGAAAGTTTACTGTTGATTCCCTTGTAAAGTGCCCCCAACAAAAGCTAGACATTTTATTTTATTGAAGAACAAATAGCAGAGACAGTTTCAAATCAAATTAGTAGGACAGATTCAACAATCAATACATTGCAAATTGTTTTCATAGTGGCTTTTTGTTGTACAAGGTACATAACATGATACTCTATCCACAAATACCACCAGAGCAGATGTCTCTAATCAATGAATGAGAATGTAGCTGTATACCTAGCTTTTTCTTTTAAAGCTGAATTATAGTACAGTTTCAACAATTAATACTTTTTACATTGTTATCTTCCTAGTGGTTATCCATAGTACAAGAAGCAGACAGGATATCCTGTCCAAAATCTGTTAGTGCAAATCTTTCTTATAGAATTATGCAAAAGCACTGCATATTTATCCTAGCTGTACTGTTTATACAAACATAGAATGATTCTTCTTTGTATCCTCCCGTTTTTGTTTAGTCCTGTCAAAGATGGATATTCTATTGTCATTCAATTATTGTAGGTGCTTGAATTCAGTGAAACAATCCAATACAGTGCAGCAGTCCACAACAATAGTGGGTTATCTGAAGAAATTGTTGCCTAGAGCCTTTTACAGCTCAGCATATTAATACAGCTTTACTTTATATATGTCGTTTTTATACTTTTCTGCTGGATGGTTAAGACAGATAAAGCAAGACCTATATAATAAGAATTATAGCTTTTGTATCTGATGAGGTCAGTCAAGCCCCCTCAGGGTTTATCCTATAACCCTGTACTTCTGTAGATCCTTTGTCAGTGTCAGACCTGTGGATGAGTCACTGGCCATTGCTTGACCAGTTTGCTCTCTGTGAAAGCCTGAAAGTTTTCTCTCCATGTGATTCTCCTTAGGCACACTTTTTAGATCATCGATCACATTCCTCTGTGGCTCCATAATCTTGATCAGAAAATTTGGGGCACAACTGAGTTCTGTGATGTTACAGAACAGGTTCCCCTATGTCCTAAGTCTTCACTGACCTTGAAAGGCTAGGGCCAAAATGTTGGCTGACCCTTTAAGCCCTTCCATTTCTCCAATTTTTGATCTGCAAACTTAGGTTGTTGACCTTTGAGAAGAGAAGCTGATTATTACCCTGCAACATATGCAGCTCAGTTTACCCTATCTGACTAAATTCGTTTTAGTTGTTGTTATACCTTTCTATTTGTATTTCTTCTTTTTTTTTAATTTTATGATGGTCTCAAAGTTGCCCACTGGCTGGACTTGAAATTGGGATCCTACTACTTCAGCCCTTCAGGGTGCCACAATTTTTTAAAATTTACTTATTTGTATTTTTAACTTGAAGAGTGCAAAATAGAAGCAAAACAAAGAGAACAAATGACATAATCAGGGTAACATACAATGATACATATGTTACAAATTTTCACAACATGGATGGCTGATTTTATATATATAATTTTTTTAAAATAAAACAATCCAACACAGATCATCAGTTCACAATAGAAGTGGGTTATCCACAGAATTTGTTGACTTGAGCCATTCACAGCTCATTATATTAATATGACTTTATTTTATATACCTCCATTTTTATACTTTTCCGCTGGATGGTTAAGACCGAGTTAAAGCAAGACCTATATAACAAAATATGTAACTTTTGTGTCAGATAAGGTCAGTCAGGTACCCTCAGTGTTTATCCTGTAACACTGTACCCCTCTGTAGATCCCTTGTCAGTGTCAGCCTTATGGTTGAGTCACGGCCATTGCTTGACCAATTTCCTCTCTGTGGAAGCCTGAGAGAAAGTTTTCTCTCCATGTGATTCTCCTTAGTTAGGCACACTATACATCATCGATCACATTCCTCTGTGGCCCCATAATCTTGATCAGAAAATTTGGGGCAGGGTGCTACAAATAGTGTACCACTATCCGCTGTTTGAGTATGATTTCTTTTAATTATAGTAAAAGGCACATTGCTGTTAATCGCTTCACAATATTTGCCTTTCACGGTCATTATGACTTGGGGAAGGGTCAAAAGTGGCAGATGTGGTGGCTTGTCGAGAACACACCATGATGTTTCTTTCTTTTTTTTTTTTTTTTGTAGAACCAGGGATTGAACTCAGGCCCTTGCACTTGCCAAGGAAGTGCTTATTCCACTGAGCCATCTCCCCAGCCCCCATGATGTTTCTTTGAGCCTGCCTTCGCACTGGATGGTACTTAGCAGCAGCATTCAGTGTACTTTGGGGGGGTGGCTGGGGATCACACCCAAGACCTTGTGCTTGCCAGGCAGGCACTTATGCTGCTGAGCTATCTCCCCAGTCCCTCAATGTACTTTTTGTCACATCTCATAAAGACATTCAAAAGACTTCCAGAATTGGTTCAGACAGAGAACAGAAGAGCGGGATAAATGTGTTCAATTGGGCCAAAATGTTTTGAGAGCGATCAATGGCAATGATGTGTCTTTTTAATGTAAATGAAGAGCTTTTTTTTAATTAAGCATACTGTTTTTTGTTCCTGTGTGTTATTTTGGAGAACAGTGGTTTCATGTTAATGTAGGGTTGTTTTTTAATGTATTTGATACAGGGTTTCACTATGCAGCTTGGACTCACAGTGATCCTTCTGCTTCCAGCCTCCACAGCGCTGTGATTACAGTTGTACATGACCACACCTGGTCTTGGTGGCTGTCTCAATGCACCTGGGGTTGGGACCAGTGCAGCATGTGGTGCTGGGGTTCCAACCCCATCTCTGTGCTTGCCTAAGCAGGTGCTTAGTCTACTGAGCTATCTCACTAGCCCCAAGTTGATGTTTTTAAAGCATTTTTATTAGTATATGTTTATAATACATATATATATTTATATTTGCTAATATATATTAATATTGAAATGGAAGTTCAAGTCATGTTGAAAGTTCTCATCTAATGTCGCTTTTATTGTTTTTTGAGTTGGATATTGAACTTAGTATCTCTTAAATGTGTGTTTAAGAGTTTAGACTTGCCGGGCGTGGTGGCGCATGCCTGTAATCCCAGCACTGGGGAGGCTGAGGGAGGAGGATTGTTGTGAGTTCGAGACCAGCCTGAGCTACAAAGTGAGCTTAAGGCCAGCCTGAACTGCATAGTGAGACCCTGTCTCAAAAAGACAAAAAAAAAAAAAAAAAAAAAAAAAAAAGAGTTTAGACTTGTACTACTTTGCCACAGTTTTTCAAGGTTGCCATATGTTTGGACCTGGCAAAAGCCAGAATATGAAAGGTAATTCATGACATGTAAATCATCAGGAAGGTGACTGAGTGTATTTATTAGTTCACTTTTTCTTTTTTAGGGTATAAAAATGCAGAGCAATAAGACCTTTAATTTGGAGAAGCAGAACCATGCTCCAAGGAAGCATCATCAGCATCACCACCAGCAGCATCATCAGCAGCAGCAGCAGCAGCAGCAGCCGCCGCCGCCTATACCTGCAAATGGGCAACAAGCCAGTAGCCAAAGTAAGTAGTCGCTTGGGTAGAAATAGATTCCCTTTTGGAAATGCCTTATTGGTTGTTTTGGTGATTTGTTTGTTTGTCTTTGTTGAGGAACTTGAGATTGAACTTAGGTCCTTGCACTCACCAGGGAAGTGCTTATTCTGCTGAGCTGTCTCCCCCACCCCTTTTACTGATTTTTTTTAATGCATTCCTTTTTTTTTTTTTTTTTTTTTTTTTTTTTTTTTTTTTTTTTTTTGTGGTACTGGGGATTGAACTCAAGACCCAGCGCTTGTCAGGCAAGTGCTTATTCATACTGACCTATTTCCTTGCCCCCTCCCCCTTTTTTTGGGACAAGATCTCACTATGTATTTTAGGCTAGCCTTATGTTCATTTTGTAGCCCAGGCTGGTCCCGCCCTTTATTTTTATTTGTTTATTTACTTTTGGTGCCAGGAGTCAAACCAGGCTGGTATTGAATTCACAATCCTCCTCCCTCAGCCTCCCAATTGCTGGGATTACAGACATGTCACCACACCTGGTGCCTTCTTGGTTTTTATTTTATTTATTTGGAGACAGTGTCTCACTGTGTAGTCCAGGCTGGTCTTGAATTCACTATGTAGTCTAGTCTATCCTTTATCAGAGGGTAGTCCTGTAGCCTCAGATTCCTGAGTGCTGAGATTACAGGCCTACTCCACCATGCCCATAATCTTGGTTTTTAGATTAGTATCTTGGAGCCTAGGCCATTATGTATGTACACCTTTTTGTTTGTTTTCCTATTTCCTTTTTTGGGGGGAAGACAGAAATCGAACTCAGGACTTTTGTGCTTACCGGGCAGGCATTGTGCCCCTATACTCCATGCCATTTCCCTCATACTTATTATAATATAAAAGAGTTGATCTTCTGAAACTGAGGAACAAACATGTATGATAGCAGTTGAATATACATTGCTGTGTTGGCACATTGTACTGCTGAACAGATGTCTGTGTGTTAGAGATAGACATCAATTATTTTAAATGTAAAGAAAATATTGGTAAGTCTTTATGGCTTAGTGATGAAGATTGATAATGAGGGGCCAATGCCAGGCCAGTTTGTTTGTTGTTTGTTTATTTATTTATTTGGCAGAACCGGGGATTGAACTCATGCCCTTGGGCTTGCCAGGGAAGCACTTACTCCGTTGAGCCATCTCAACGGTGTTTCCATTCACTCAGTTAACTTTTGGTTCCTTGTCTCCAAAGGTGCCTGCATGTTAGCTCATTGCATTCTGATTTCCTAAACCTGAAAGAATGAGAACTGTTAAGGTTATGAAGGTTGGTAAGAAATTAGAAAAAGGGAGAATGTGTGTTTTGCATTGCTTAGAATCAGATCCCGAAGCCTCACACATGCTAGGCAAGCCTTTTACCACTGAATTAAGATTCCTAGCCTGAGCAGTTGTTCTACATTTTAAAATCCGATTCCTTCAGTTGCCTAATCATCTCTGGTCAGTAGCTACTGTATTTCTCTCTCATTTTTTCTCTCTCATTCGAGTTTGATCTAGTCCATAGATAGCAGTTGAGAGGGTGGGCCCCTCCACTCCATCTCTGTGATAAGTGGCCATTAGGAAATGATACATGCCTTCTCTGCATAGTTATCTCCTAACCTAGCAATAATTGTAGCTTATGAAGATGTGACTATAATTTTGCAGTGTTATTTATTTGGAGATTTTAAAAATTACAAATTTAACTTACTTGTTTTATCTTTCTTTTGAGGCAAGCACTAGATGTATACTATAGGATGGCCTAAAACACAGTGATCCTCCTGCCTCAGTTTCCTGAGGATCACAGGTGTGCGCCACCTTGTCTGGTGATATATTTTTTATTCATTTATTTATTTTTATTGAAAAACAGCAATGAGACAGTTTCTTTTTTTGTTGTTGTTGGAGAAAGAGTTTCACTGTGTAGTCCAAAAGTGGTCCTAAATTCATTGTGTGGCCCAGGCCAGCCTTGACTCACAACAACCCTCATGTCTTAGCCTCCCTAGTACTGAGATGATATGTGTGTATGTGTGTGTTTGTTTGTTTGTTTGTTTTTTGGTAATGGGGATCAAACTCCAGACCTTGGGTTTGCCAGGCAGGCACTTATGCTACTGAGCTATATCACTGGCCTGAAGAAAAATTTTATTAGTACATACTTACAGTACATAATGACTCATAATATAATGTGTAACTGATTTTCTGTCCTCAATTTTGTGAGTGGCTTAATGTTTCTTTTTTCAGATGAAGGTTTGACTATTGACCTGAAGAATTTTAGGAAACCAGGAGAGAAGACATTTACCCAACGTAGCCGCCTCTTTGTGGGTAATCTTCCCCCTGATATCACTGAGGAGGAAATGAGGAAACTATTTGAGAAATATGGGAAAGCAGGAGAAGTTTTCATTCATAAGGATAAAGGCTTTGGCTTTATCCGCTTGGTGAGTATGTTCCTTGGGATGTGTGCTTTTTAAATTGGAGAGAAGCTAGAAAATGATGGGTGTTTTAAAAAGTGTAAAAATAATTCACAGGATTATTAGAAGTTTTTAATTGAAACAGAAGAAAAACGTGCATATTTTTAATTTTCCCTCCCCTTAGGTTTTAAGAACAACATAGGTTCATTTGTCTAAGATACATTTTTTTTTTTTTTGAGGAAAGTGTCTACAGGGTGTTCAGGGTCTCACTACTAGATCAGACAGACTCCTAGTGATGTGCCTGTTTATAGCCTCTCAAGAGCTGGGATTACAGGCCTGCACAATCATACCTAGTCTCAATCACAGTCTCAAAGCTCCTGTGGGAAGGGGCTGCAGCCCGGGGGATTGAATCCCCCATCCTGCCTGCCTGCAGGCGCTTAATCTGTTGAGCTATGTGGCTGGCCCTTAAAATACATTTAGAATTTGGTTTAATTGGGAAACTTGAAACACAGAAGTAAATAGAATAGTATAATGAGGGTATAAATATATATGCAGTCAGGCATAGTGGCACATGCCTGTAATCCCAGCACTGGGGAGGCTGAGGCAGGAGGATTGTTGTGAGTTCAAGACCAGCCTGAGCTACAAAGTAAGCTTAAGGCCAGCCTGAACTGCATAGAGACCCTGTCTCAAAAAGACAAAAAATGTATATGCATTGCCCAGCTTCAACTCATGATTAATTTTATTTGTTGTCCTCTTACAGTATGTTGTAGTCTCATTAGGACTCTTAAAAGTGTGAGAAAGTTTTATTTATTTATTTTGCCTTTTTGAGACAGGGTCTCACTATGCAGTTCAGGCTGGCCTTAAGCTCACTTTGTAGCTCAGGCTGGTCTCAAACTCACAACAATCCTCCTGTCTCAGCCTCCTGACTGCTGGGATTACAGGCCTGCACCACCACGCCCGGCGAGAAATTTTATTTGTGTTTTAAAAATCTTTTAACTGGTCAAATGGGGCATTTTTAGGGGATGGAACTTATAACCTTGTACATGCTAGACAGGTGTTAGCTAGGGCTGCATACCCAGCTTTACCAGTTTTTGTTTGTTTAGAGACAAAATAATTTGACATAATGTAATTTAGGCTCGCCTTGAACTCACTGTGTAGTCCAGGTTGGCCTTGAGCAATCCTCCAGCCTCAATTTCTCAAGTGGTGGGATTATAGGTATATGCCACCATATCCAGCAAAGGGGCAGTATTTCTAGTCATTACCTGCCTCCATAAATGACGAGCATAGCGTGGCAGCAAGACCAACAGATGGAGGTAGTCAGAACTTTGTAAGGAGTATCATCAAAGTATCTGGTTCTGAAGAAGCCTCTTGGAAAACATAAATGCTTGAGTGTATTGCTAGTGAAAGTTGAAATATTTTGTGTGCTGAATTATAAGAGATTAGAATGATGTTTTTATTTTTGGGGTGATCAGTTATCACTTGGGAGAATAACATGTTAAGTGATATGCATAGATTTCCAGTTTCAGTCTTATAGGATAACTAAAGAGTTGTCTGAAACCAGTTTAATTTTTAAAAATTTTATTCATTTATTTGTATGGTTATTAAAGGGGCAACATTCCTTTTTTTTTTTTTTTTGGTGGTACCAGGGATTGAACTCAGGCCCTTATGCTTGCCAGGGAAGCTCTTATTCTACTAAGCCAGTCCCTGGCCCCAAAATTGTGTTACTGGGCTATGTTTCTTTAAGCTATTGATGATTACTCAGGTCTTCATTAAACTGAGTTTTTCCTAATGTTCTTAGGAAACACGAACCCTTGCAGAGATTGCCAAAGTGGAGCTGGATAATATGCCTCTCCGTGGAAAACAACTGCGCGTGCGCTTTGCCTGCCATAGTGCATCCCTTACAGTCCGAAACCTTCCTCAGTATGTGTCCAACGAACTACTGGAAGAAGCCTTTTCTGTGTTTGGCCAGGTGGAAAGGGCTGTAGTCATTGTGGAT
>PVKA01046135.1:0-15113 GCA_004027165.1 Ctenomys sociabilis | reverse complement strand
TGAATCTATTGTGTCACTTACACTATAATCACGGTGTCTTTGTTGAAATTTTTCTCTTGAATTGTACTGGAGCAATTTGGGGAAACAACATCATCACTATCAGAAGACAAATCAATATACTGGATTCCTTTTTCATTCTTGAAACATGATATACTTGCTTTTCTTTCATTATCTGGAGTTTCTGGAACACTAGAATCTTACTAGAGATTGTCAGAGGCATGTTGAAATCCTTGCCACCTTGCAGCCGGAAACCCCACGGAGCTGGGCCAACCAAGGATACACTGTAGTTGCTCATTGTTCCAGTGGCTCAAATTGGAATGCCAGGAAATGAAGGAAACTCTGGACGCACGCCGCGCTACCTCCGCCTCAGACTAGCGCTGACAAGTGACTCGCCGGGCGCGCGCGGTCCCGAGCCCCTGTTTGCACCTCTTAATGAATAGAAATGTAAGTTTTGTGCCAATATCAGTTGGACAATTTTTAATGCCCATAACTTGTACTTTGAGTAACTACTTTCTTTTTTTTTTCCTTTTTTTTTTTTTTTTGGCAGAACCAGGGATTGAATTCAGGCCCCTGTGCTTTCCAGGGAAGTACTTATTCCACCGAGCCATCTCCCTGGCCCTTGAGTAACCACTTTAAAGACAATAACATGTAGTGTATTAACTACTAGTATTGGACGGAGCTGAGTCCACCCTGGGAGCGGGGTTGGAGCAGCATTGGTGCTGGGAATCAAACAGTGTTCCCTGTGCGCTCGCCTAAGCTTGAGACTACTGAGCTATCTCACCAGCCAATGTACTGTTACTACTATCCTATCACCTTGTTACGAAATTTTGTTTCAGTTTTTCTATAAAGAAGGAAACCTATGAGTCCCACAACCAGGCAAAAAGAGGATGGAGGACCACAGTGCTGTCCTTGGCCTGCGCTTCTGTTGAGTGACACTTGGCAGCCATGCTGCGTGATCACACCATGCACGGCAGGCCACAGAGAGCACTGCTAGAGCGACTTCAGGAAGTAGCCAGAGCAAGGGGCAAGTACGTTGAAATCTGGGAGATTATTTTGAGAAGAAAGAATTAATGCCAATGTGTCTTCCACTGTGATTTATTTTAAAATTTAAGCCTGCACTCTGTAGTTTAGTCACATTTTGTGTGCGTTGATCCCTCTGGGAAATTTTTTCTGGACTATTTTTATATAAACAGTAAGATTGACAGTGGGTAATGCCATTCTTGCGTGTACAACTTCTAAGTATCTCTAGTGTTGAAAATTCTTAAAGAAAATATTCCCTGGAAATTTCGACTAGCAGAATTTTTCAAGATTAAATATTAAATGCAGGTTTTTACTTACTAAACTTTAACATTTATACAAAAATTTAAATGTTTAGTTATTAGATTTGATTATGCAAAATACAATATTCATTTTTCTATCCACTGTCTGTATTTCTCATTGTCTCCAATAGATTATGTAGAGCATATTGCTATAGTAGCACAGGAGATATTGCTAAAGGAAGAAAAGTAGTGATGCAGAATTGTTTCTGAATTTCAATAATAATAATAATAATAATAATAATTATTATTATTATTATTATTATATTTTAAGGAAGGGTCTACAGGGTGTTCAAGGTCTCACTACTAGATCAGACTTGTAGTGATCTGCCTGTTTACAGCTTCCAAGAACTGGGATTACAGGAACATGTCACCTGTCACCACACCCAGTCTCAATTGCTGTCTCAGCACACCCCGGGGGCGGGGCTGGCATGGCAGTCAGGGTTATGAACCCTGGCCACTGAGCCTGCTTGCAGCCACTTTAATCCACTAAGCTATTTGGCCAACCTTTCAATTTTTATTTTGTGCCTCCCATTTTCTGGATACATTTCCAATTTCTTCTGGATTACCGTTACCTACATGCCACATTCCATGTGATTTTAGGTGTAGATAACTCCTGAGTGGACTCCATCTGCTGGTGCTATTTTATATCCCATCCTCTAGAACAAAACTGTTTCAAATATAATCAGAAGCAACATTCCTTTAGGAAAAAATTTGTTGAGAGAGGGGCATTGGATGTATGAAAGTTGCAACTCTTTTATTTTCACGATGTGACAAAGGAACATTATGTAGGGGAGGAGTGAGCACCACAGGAATCTAAAGTTAGATCATCCTAGGAATCCAGGTAAAATAATGGAGGGCAACTTGGTTGTGAAGAATAATGCTTACTGACAAATTGACAAAAAGGAAATTCAAGGACATAACAATACTATGGAAAATGACACATGAAATAAAAATCCTGACTTTGTACGTTTTAATTCAAGTTCATTGTTCTGTAACAATACTATGGAAAATGACACATGAATAAAAATACTGAATAAGTTTTGACTTTGTATGTTCTAATTCAAGTTCATTGTTCTGTAGCACATAATAGTCCCTCTAGGCAGCTAATTATTAATATGTAAAAGTGTGCCTTAGATGTTCATAGGAGAAAAAGAAATAGTAAAAGGAAAGAATAAATGATATTCAGCACAAAAACAATGATCCAAATTTATTTTTCACTATAAGCTTTAGTTTTTCTAAAAACTAAAGACAGTGCACACCATTTCATTGGTTGGCATACAGTTCCACATGAATGATGCTGGATTTAGTACACCTAAGCTGGTAATTTAAGAATCACTACATTTGTACACTATATTTCTTCCATGATGACAATATATCATGCAAGCTTCTAGAATCTTGATTTTTAAAAACCCATGGGGAAGTCCCACAGAGGGTCCTGGGTAATTTTTAATTCACAAGTAACATGCATACATACATACACACAAATACAAATATCTGATATTATAGTGTTAGGCCTTACCAGAGTAGAAACAGCCAGATGTAGAGAAAATGTAAAGTATAATTAAAAATGTATCACAGTTATTTTGATTAATATAAAACTGAGTGGATTTGATAGCTCAGTTGTTTGAAGCATAGCTTGGGCAAATGCAGTCATGCTCTTAGGACACAGACTCGATTCCCAGATCCTCAAGTCCCACCAGACCAGCCCTTGAGGTAGCCTGAATTAGAAAAAAAAAAGAATCTCAGGGCCGGCCACATAGAGGGTTAGCATACCTACTCAGGCAGATGCAGGAGGCTGGAATCTGATTTCCCCCAGTCCTGGCCCCTGGGCATACCGAGCTGGAGATGGAGACTGGGTGTGACAGCGTAGGCCTGTAATCCCAGCATTTGGGAGACTATCAAAGGAGGATCACTACAAGTCCAAGCTGTATAGTGAGACCCTGTAGACCCTACACTAAAACTGAAATGTATAATTGCCATCTCAATATGAATAGTATCTAATTCACACTAGGAAAATTTATCCCCAAAGTGTTTAGTGAGACATTGTATTAAAAAATTCATTTTAAAGTTAATATTAATAGCATAAAATAGACATTTAATTCTAGGCAGAATTTTATTGTTATTTTTTTAATTTTTATTTTTTGGTGGAACCAGGGATTGAACTCAGGTCCTTGTGCTTGCCTGGCAAGCATTCATTGTACTGACCCATCTCCCCAGCCCCTTATTTTTATTTTTTGCTTATTTTAATTTTATACTCTGAAAGAATAGTATTTCTTAAAGTTTCATTTTCAATATCTCTTTCAAATCTTATCGTTCTCTTCCGGTGCTAATATCCTGCTCGAATCTCTTAGGAGGAATCTCATTAAGAAAACGTAATTGCCCCTAATTCTATCACCATAGATAGCTCTCCATGGCATAAAACTCGTGCTGTCCCGGTACACACCTAAAATGAAAATCACTCAGGATAATTTTTTTTTTCTACTGAGGCACATTTAATTGACAATTTTCAAATGAAGATGGAATGAATGATCCTTAACATTGTCAAGGTACAATGACATCCTTTCAAGAAAGTAACTGACTCCAGTTTTTCCTTTTAGCGTGAGCTCTGTGGCAGATTTTACCTATCCATTAACTAGGAAAAGCAACTGTTTCTTCTGTAAAGTGTGTTCCATAGCTTCTATGCTTTTAGCATATAATTACACATTCAGCAGCTAATAAAATATCCTCTACAGGAAACTGATACCTTACTTTTCCAGTTACACAGGATAGTATCAATCGTGCTCTTTCGATGACCCCTCGCTGTGGAGTGGGGCTCAGTGTCTGGCTCATGCTGCTTTAGTACCTTCTGAGGTGCTGGGCCCTAGTAGAACACCATGGGAACTTCAGGGGAAGATTGGGACCCTGGCAACTTCTGTGTCTAAATTATGAAAATATTTGCTATTTTTGTTTTCCTTTTTTCCACATTACAGCAATTTTTTTTATAGTAGTAGCTTCTATTTCTCAGTGTTACATAACATAGAGGGATAACTTACTGTAAATTACACATATTGAATTTTTTATAGACATCAGGTTATGATAGACATAAAAGTGATATTTTCATAAATTTTACAATTAATTCTCCCAGCAGTTTCTTATTGAAAATTATGTGAAAAACTTCACAGATGTCTGACCTCCCTCCATGTAAGTTGAAAAAAAAAATAAAAAAGAATATGAGCAAATAAAAATAAAACATGAAATACGTTGCTGATAGATGGGAAAGTTTGTGGAAATCCTGGAAAATAATGAAAAGCACTTGCTAAGCCAAGAAATAAGGGCAAAACCAACTGCAACTAAAACTGGGCAAGCAAGAGGGGCAAGTAATCCTTGTTAGGAAAATATCCAAGGAATTCAGGCTGTGCACCACCTCTCCCTGTGCATAGAACACAAGTACTGACTTCAGAGGACTTTAGAGCACATAGCAGTTATTAGAACCTAAGGAAATTAGGGTAGATGAAAGGCTGATCAGTGAGGACTAAGTTACATTTAGAAACGAGGTGCTATGCTACTGTATGGAATGGGGTCTAAACATAACAGCATCAGTGTGTGCTTCAAAAAGCTAGAAGAAAAGAACGTCAATGCTTTTGACTTAATTTAATTGGGGCCATTAATCATGATAAGTCAAGTCAATGAATTTAAGAAACACCCAGCACTTACTAAAACATACTTGTATTCCTGTGCGTGCGATGGATTCATGACCTTGAGTACTGTATGTGGGCTTCTGTCCCTTCCTCTCTGAAACTGCTCCCTTGCTCTGTATCTGAGCTGCCATGAACTGTGCATGTGGTGTTCCTATGCCCACTAACCACATTTCTTCATGGGAGACACCCAGCTCTGTCCTGAATCTGCTGTAATCACGAGCCAAACAAAGCTCTGTTAACCTGAGGGTGTGTCTGGAAAAGATACACGTGTTCAACCTGATTTAAACATTGTACAGTGGCCATATGCATCAAAACATCATACAGTATCATACAGAGTGGTACCTTGGTTCACTAACTGAATTCTTTCCATGATTCTGGTTGCATACAAAATTGGACAAGAGCGAATCAAATTTCCCTGTGAGGTCAATACTGGACCATTGCACTTGACCACTGAATTTGATTTGGATAGATGATAGAAAGATATAGATAGATAGATAGATAGATAGATAGATAGATAGATAGATAGATAGATAGATAGATATTTTGTATCTTTATTACTTAAATGATATATTTGATTAAAGGAAAATATTGGTGAATAGCCACCCACAAGGACATCATTTAAGAGCACACAGATTGATAAATGACTTAAAAAGGAAATAAAAGGGAAGTGTGCACTGAGAAAATAAACTTAGAATAAATTCTGAGCTTCAATAACTGAAGTGAAATAAAAAAAAGAAAAATGTTCCTACCTATCCATCAGTGAATTCACAAGGTAAAATGTACAAAGATTGTCCCTAATGAGCTAAGATAATTTTCTTCTTGTTCATATGCTAGCAAATTGTGTTAACTTCAGTATCTTGTTCATTCCTGTGAAGAATCACCCTTTCAAATCTAAATGGTCATCTGTGTACATTATCAATCATTTTAATTGATCCAAGGGTGGAATGCAAGCTATGGTCTACATGGTTAATAACTGCATGAAACAATCTAAATGAAGAAAGAGATTTCGATATTTAAAGAGCTTAAGATAATTCAAAGATTTTGGCCTATTTATGTATGATCAATAACATATTTATTTGAATCTTTAGTCTGCTTTTTAATTATATTGCTGTTTTTCTTACTGATGGTCATAAGTATATTCAACAATATAAGGTATAATTTATCAATATAATTACCAATATCTATCCATCTATCTGTCTATCTAAGCAGTTATATTACCTTGCCAACTGGATTGACTAGTATGTCATCATCACCCAGAAACTTCTAAGTGCATCTGTGTGGTCCTAAAGGCATGACCTTGGGTACTATATCTGATCCCCAGCCTTATGTCATCTGGCACCATGTGCCTGCTCTATTGTTCCTGCCACAATGAAGCAAGACCTTTGCTCCACCATGTGCTTCACTTCTGCTACCATATTGCTGCCTGACACCAGAACATCACAGACTGCATCTCACAACATTGTGAGTTGAGTCAAACTTTCCCTTTTAAGCTGTGGGGGTCCAACATTGTATCTCAGCAGTGCAAAGTGCCTAGTGAGGAAAACTGTTAATCCGTGTGAGGTGCACCCTCATGTCCCTGGCATCTCTTTCTGAGGCCATTGCAATTTGTTTTCCTGGAAGTGTTTGGAAAGTTTTGGAGATATAAGTTAGAGAAATTTTTAAATGCTAAGGAGATTGCTCTTCAGAATTCAGAAAACCAGACTGTTGACAGCAATATAGACGGTAAAGCAGGGTCAGGATGTTTCCACAGGGAGCAGGCTTCACTGGCAACGGAAGTACAGGCTTTATGCGGCAAATGCTGGTAAACTTTGGCTACTTGTTCTTTTCCATATGCTGTGACATTGCAGAGACGGAGATTTAGGAATGTTTACTGTTTGATCTGGCAGAGGAAATTTTTAAGGCAATACAAAATTCAGGCTAAGGTATACGTACTGTTGATTGCTTTCAGACAAAATTTCATGGAGAATTGTCAGCATAAAATAAAAAGGGGCATTTCAAAACAAAATGGACAATGTGTTATTTGGGGGGAACAGAAATTTTAGCTCCTGAAGAGACTAGGGCCATTTTAAACGAAGTATTTTGTTCAAGTAGAAAACATAATGCCTGAAGATCATCTCAGGAATCAACAAGCACTCACTCCCTGTAGGCTGAAAGGTGCAAAATTGCCAATATTTTATATGAGAAGAAAATCCATGGTCTCCCTGCTTCAAAGGGGCTACCACAGCCCTGCATTTCCTGGGATGCATTGTAGGGGGCTCAGTCGTCCAGGAAACCAGAGGTCTCTATTGTGGGGTTCCAACAGCCTGGGTACTGCCCTTCTTATTGGTAGATACTACTCTAATTCAGTAATACTGGTTTTGCATCAAAGTCCTAGAGTTGTTACAGTGTCAGGGAAGAACCTTGCCTATATTTAAAAGGAAGCAAGGATTTCCTAAGTGGGCAGTGCATAAAGCATGAGATGACAAAGGGGTGCTAGAGACACCACAAAGCTGGAAACGTCAGGAACCTGCAAAAGCTGCTGGGGCGAGTTTCAGGATCTGAGCACAGACACCCATCGCTGAGTGTCTGTGAGGCGGGCGGCAGCAATGCCCAAGCCCTGTGGAACTCACACTTTACCACCATGTACTCCAGATACCGCACACAGAGCTGCAGAAATTAGGGTTTCCATTTGGGGTTTCAGCCTTGCTTTGGTTTGATTCTTTCCTGTTTTTCTCTTTCTCTTTTCTGGAATGGACATGTTTTTCCTGCCATTATATCTTATACTTATGTACTTTGGTTTTATTTATTTAATATTTAATAGTTTATTATTTATTATAAATGAATGAATGAATAAAACCAAGGTACATAAGCCCCTGGGGCAGGGCTGGCACAGCATGTGGTGCCAGGGATTGAATTTTGGCCCCTGTGGCTGCCTAAGCAGGCACTTCAAACTGCTGAGATGTTTTCGCAGCCCATGGTTTTAATTTTTAAAGAGGGTTAGAATTAAAAATTTGGGTTTTTGAAAATGGTGGAACTATTGAGGCCTGAGAAAAATAATTACTGAATTTTTGTTTGTGTGCAAAAATTTTACCGTGTTAATTGAAAGTATTATGTGATTTTTTTTCACTTATATATTCAAAATGGTTTAAAAAGATGTATTTGGCTGTCAGCTCAAGAAGAGGTGAGGTGTGACGGTTAAGGTGGACTGTCAGCTGGACTGGACTTGAGATCTGTCTAAGGGGTTGGTGTAACACACTTCTACTTGCGTCTGTGCGGGCCATAGAGGCCTGAATTTGGGTACCATGTTCTCTGGAAGTGTTGCCTTGCTCTCCTTTCCAGTCACCGTGAGCTAACTGCTATCGCATCTCTTGGAGAGCAGGTGACCATTGACAGAATCTGCTAAAACTGTTCCCAAAAACACTTCATTTAAATTGCAGACATTGGATACTGTGTCTCAGTAGTGAGAAGCTGTCTGATATAAATAAAAACATACACCACATGGTACATTAAACGGGCATACTCCATTGACGAGCAACGTGGATAGAGGATGATCAAATTTAAAGAAATGTATTACACTAAAGATGCGCTGCCTTTAAATACCCTCCCCTTTGAATGTGTTTGCCTGGACTTCTTTTCACTTTGTAAAGCGGTTCTGAAAGTCATTCTTCAGTGTGTTTAAAAAGTGTGACAAATACATGGTTAATACTGCTGCTGGGGGCCTGGGGACACAGCTTAGCGGTACGCCTGCCGAGTGCAAGGACCCAGGTTCAAGGCCCAGTGCCTCATGCTGTGCCAGCCCCACAGTGATCCGGCCACCAAAACGGAGTGTGGTGGTGCGGGTCCGTATTCCTAGGGGAGGCTGAGGTTCCTAGGATCACTGGGAGTCTGAGCTGTGTAGTGAAACCCTGGACCAAATAAACAAAAGATGAAAAAAAAATACTGCTGCTGGATGTCACCCGAGGAAAAGGCTCATTTGTAAAACCATCATGATGTGTCCCCAGCTACCACATTCCTCAGGCCTAGAACTGTTTTAAGTCTTACCCAAATATTTTTTATTCAATTCGGGATACTGAGGCAGCCACAAAAATCCACTGAAGAACTGCTTCAAAAAGTGATAAGAGAAATGGGTTGACTTCTGGATGAAAGGAAGCATTTTCAGGGGGATTAATGGTAATAGTCCCCTTAGACTATTAAGGGGAAAGGAAGAGAGGGGAAAAGAGAAAAGTATGTGTACTAAGATAGTAAAAATACTTATACAGCAAGTTTCTCTTACTTCATTGAAAATAAAGTTCTGTGCTAATCTCTGTGGACAAGATATCATACCTATCTGAATAACTACTATGAAAACAACAATACGCAATATATCCATTATTGTAACTGTAATTCAACCTATTTTGAAAATTAGTTTTGGGTGGGTGGGCCAGACATCTCAGTGAACCTCAGTGCCTGCCTAGGCAGACACAGGGACTGGGGTTCGATTCCTGGTGTGCTGAACTGGCCCTGCACCTGGGGCATGCTAAACTGATTGAGACTGGGCATGTAATCCCCATGCTTGGGAGGATGAAAACAGGAAGATCACTATGAGTCCAATCTATGTAGTGAAACCCTGTAGACCTTGTACTAAATAAATAAAAAAGAAAATAAAATGAAAAAGAAGATAAGTTTCATTGTTACTTATTTTTTCTTTTAAAATTAAAAACTAAACAGGTAATGTATGTTTTATAGTACAAATTTAGTTCTAAATTTATACATTTACGTAATACCTTATCACTACCTCATATATATTCTATGTCATTATACAATATATTATTAATATTACATGCTAATATATTTTATTATGACATATATGTCATATATTGTTTCAATTCCTGTTTAAAAAAAAAACAGAAATACACCAGACATTAGCATATCTTAGAAAAATGGAATCTTAAATTTTTCATGAACTTCACTTTTGTTTCTTTAGTTTTCTCTGGGTAAATTAAATTTTTTCATTTAACATAGGATTTCATAAGCATCTCTAGTAACACATAGTTGTTTTATTTGTAAAATAAAATTATATGTTTTTATTTGATATGTGAGAAATGTACTTTGAAATTTCTAGTGATTACTATCCAAAGAACAATAAATTTACAGGCTTTAAAATTCATTTGTTAATTCTCAGTTCAACCTTCTTGAAGGCCAGATAATGCTTATTAACCTCTTTTTTTTGGTGTGTAACTGGGGATTGAACATGGGACCTTGTACTTACGGGCAGGTACTTATGCTGCTGATTTATATGCCCAGCCCCAAATTTTTCTTGTATTGTATATTTAACAACTAAACCATATTAACTGTGTCTAATGTACTTTATTGTATCAATTATGTATTTAAGGCTGGGGGAGATAGCTCGGTGGTCTAAGCACCAGGCTGGCAAGCTCAAGGACCCCGATTGATCCCTGGTACTGCATGCCCTGGAACTTTGAGTGCACCTTGCTGGCCCCAAAACTGGATGTGGTGTGCATGCTGGTAATACCAATGCTGGGGAGGCAGAGACAGGAAGATCAGTATGAGTCCAAGCTGTGTGTTGAAACTGTTCCAAATAAATAAATAAATGATTTTTTAAAAATACATATTAAGAATGGAGCAAAATGTTAAGGTGTTTCATTTAATGCTTTTGCAGAGGCATATATTCAGAAAATATAAAATTTCCTTTTCCCTAATTTTTCCACTGACAAAGTAGTTCTCCTTTGCATACTTTCACTGAGAACCTGAAGGCCATGATTCCACTCATCTAGAACTTTTTGGGGCTGGGAGATGGCTCAGTGGTATAAGAGCTTCCTTCTCAAGTGCAAGGGCTTGAGCTCAATCCCTGGTTCAGCAAAAAAACAAAACAAAAAAAAAACAAAACAAAAAAACAAACAAAAAAAAAAACTAAACTAACTTTCTTTACCAGATGCAAATTAATGCAGAGAAAGTAAAAATACTATGCCATTTTTCACTATCATCATGTGTTTACAAGTGAATTAATCATGATTAGCAGACACACTAATCAAGCTATGTAAAACAAATTACATGCTAGAGAGATTTACAAATGAGCCCACCTTGGTCTGGGCTTTTGGGGTGAAAATGCTCAGGGAAAGTTGTCAGAGAGGTGACTGAAAGAGAGCTGGACAGTAAGTCCTTTCCTTCTAAAGAGTAAAAGGCTAATAGCATGGGAGCCATGATTTATTAATTTTAGCAGTGTTGCCAAATTAAAGTGCTGACACTGACTTTTAGGTAATCTTAAACAGAAAAGCTACATCATGCACACATTAAAAAAGTGGTTTTCCTAGAACTTGGAGAAAGGAAATATAACTCATACTCCTCAGTTTTTTTCCTATAACCTTGTCAATGCTCTACTCAAAGAAGTAGGTCCATATAAAACTCCTACAGGAATAATTATCTATAGGGAATAAGAGAAAATAAATGGAGAGATATTGAAATAGTACATTCCACTCCTATCAAATTATTTGTTGCTTTAACAGATTCAGATAATAGCATCTTAATGATAAGATTTTTAAATAAAATTTAAATCCAAACCTTTAAAATTACTGATTTTTAAATTTTGGCACGATATATTTCTGTTATTGTGAATTCTATGTTTAACACTGTTACACTGCTGATACAATAATCTATTTTAAAGTGAATAAGAGAGGTTACATCTTACTGTTCTATTTAATAATGATCACTTCAGTCACGTGGATCCAGATTTCTGTCCTATTTGGATTTTTTTTTATGATTTTTATAGTAAGCAGAGTCCCTCATTCCCTCCCACTCTTGTTTTTTTCTCTCTTTCATAATATATAAATATATTATATGTTCTAATTATATATGTAATTAGAAATGTATGCAGAAAATAGTGTGAAGACAAGTTTTGTCACTTTGAAACATTATTAATCAACTAAAAAAGTGAATTTGTAAAATAAACCTGATTTTTTTGTGACTTGATAAAAAAAAAAAACTCAGTCTTTAGAAACGTTGCAAAGTGACAATCATTTTGAATGGTTTTCTTGCATAAAATCAGTTTCAGAAAACAACACTAGCAGCTACTACTCTGGAAAGCCAGACAGAGAACACTTTTCCCAATTCTCACTAATGCTGCTCACAGACAGAGAACAAACAGATTTAGAGACAAGAACTTGGGAATACAGGAAATCCATGCTAGAAAATCAATTTTTTTTCTTTCTCCACCTTGCTCAAGTTCAAAAGGATAATGAGTTAATTAGTTCAGAAGCTGATTAAATTCTCTAAAATATGAATTAATTAGTTAAAATATCGAGAGAATAAAGTATAATTGATATATTTGCTTTCAGTGTTTCTTTAATGAATTAACTATACATTTAAGGCACACATTGTAATGAGTTTATACATGACACATTGCATACATACTTGAAGTCCAAACTGACAAGGCATTTTTGGTGAAATGTAGTAAGTTGCCTGCCACCTGCTACAGTTTGTATAGTATTAATAATGACATTCTTCTCCTAAGATGTGAGAGCCCTACACACCCAATCTATGTTACTGTATGCCTGTATTCTCTGACTGACTTCTCGCCTGTACCTCTCTTTCTCAGTGCTTATTTTGTTCTCTGGTTCTCTTTACTTTACTCTGCATTTTGATTCCACGCCCAAGTGAGATCATGTAGTACTGTTTTGTTATGTCTGTCTGGACTACTTTATTTAGTGTGTCTTCCACACTCATCTTTTTAATTCATCTGTTGATGAACATTACATTATTTTCATACTTTGGCTATTATGATTACTGTTTCAATAAACTTGGTGGGACTGGTGAGATAGCTCAGTGGAGTAAGCGCCCAGTGACCAGGGATCCCCGGCACCACATGTAGCTCTGGGCCCCCCACCCCTGGGGTGAGCTGAGCTGGTAACCAAGTCCCAGTGTGGTGACACATGCCTGAAATCCCAGCGCTGTGGAGGCTGAAAACAGGAGGATCACTAAAACTCTGAGCTATATCTTGAGACCCTGTAAACAAAATACATAAACAAAAATAAAATAATAAATAAGTACATAAATAAATGTGGGGGTGTAAATACCTCTATAATGTACTAATTTCATGTCCCTTAACAGAAGTATCAATGGGTTATATGATAGATCTATTTTTAGTTTCTTTATAAACTTCTTTATTGTTGTCCACAAATGTTACACTAATTTATATTTTACCAAGAGTGTCTATTGGCTTCTTTTCTATAATCCTTTCTAGAAATTATTACCTCTTATCATTTTTATAATAATCATCCAAGAGGTATAAGTTGGTAACTCACTGTAGTTTGATTTGCATGTGGATTTTTCAGTAATGTTGGACAGCCTCTCATGTCCCTATGGAACTTTCATATGTCTCTTTTGGAAAACTATTCATGAATTTCCTATGCCCGTGCTTTAAATTACATTGTTGTTTCTTTTTTTTCTCTCTTCAGTTGGACAAATTTGTGTTGTTTTGAATATTTACTTATTTAATATATGGTTTCTAAAGTTTTTCCCTCAGCTGTAGACTGTCATTTGGATACTTATTTTGTTATGCAGAAACTTTAGTTTGATAAAGTCCTACTTGTTTATTTTTACTTCTGTTTCTCTAGCTTTTGGAATGATATCCAAAAAGTTATTCTGAACTTCACTGACAAAGAAGGTCTTCCTCTTTCTCTTCTGTGAGTGTTTAAAGTTTAGGGTCTTGCATTACAGATTAATCCATTTTGAAATGGTTTCCTGTATGTACGGTGAAAGGATCTGACAGTTGGTATGGACATTCTCTTATCCTGGCACCGTCTACTGGACTCACCATCCTTTCCTCATTGCCTCTTCTTGGTGAGTTTGTTCAAAGCATAGTTGACCATATGCACTTGTGCTTATTCCTGTCAACTCTGTTACCCTTGATTTACGTGTCTGTTTTAATACCAGCACCATATCGTTTGGATTACGGTATTTGTCATATTGTATGAAAACAGAGCTGCTGATGCCTTCAATGTTGTGGTTTCTTATTTTACATTGACTGCTCATCACTTTTATTATTATTTGTTTGTTTGTTTGCTGCAGGGTCTCTTTATGTAGTTCAGGCTGGTCTTAAGCTCACTTTGTAGCCCGTTCTGTTTTCCAACTTGCAAGTGATCCTCCCACCTCAGCCTCCCTAGAGCTGGGATTATAGATGTGCACCACCATGCCTGGCTATCACTTTTATAATTCCAGGTGAATGCATAACTTCTTTTCCCCCATTTGTGAAAAATGCCTTTGGGATTTTGGTAAGATCGTAATATGTAGATTATATTGAATGTTATAAACAACTTAATACCATCTTTAAATTTATAAACATGATATCTATTTCTATTTATTTGTGTCAATTTATGTCATCAACATATTATAATATATAATATACGTTTTTCATTTGCTTGATTCAAATTGTTGTTAAGTATTTTCTTCCTTTGGATTCTAGCATGGCTGAGACTGTCCTTCATATTAAAGTAAGAGCATGGGGGCCAGGGAGATGGCTCAGTGGAATAAGTGCTTCCCTGGCACTCAGGCAAGTGCCTGAGTTCCATCCCCAGTTCTGCCAAAAAAAAAAAAAAAAAAGAAAAAACTAAGAGCGTGATACAGTAATCATAAGTATGAAAATATTACCTATTTTAGTAAATGACATTATTGAATATATTTATCATGAACAGAAATACTGAGTTTCATTTAGAAACATCATATAAATATGAATTTCACTGGCAGTCATTTTACTCATATATTTTAACAAGCAATAATGAGACTTATTGAATTGAAAATTGTATTTTTAAGAACAATGATGAAAATATTGGTCAATATGTGTCATTCACCTTTCTTCTAGTGTAACAAAATGTATGAAGCAGTTCATGCATGAAGAGAAAAGGATTACTTTAATTTATGATTTTTGGAGGTACTGATTAAGAAGCTTGATTATATGAAGTGACCTGTTTATAGTTTCATCGAACTGAAATTATGGGAGGTCATCTTGAATAACCATTTTCATTTTTTTCCAGTTGACATTTCAAATTTCTAATCCTTTCCGTATTTCACTGCCTGCATTCAGCAGATCTCAGAGGCTATTAATCATCCCAAGCAAGCCCCGCCGAATGCACAGCAGTACAAGAGG
>PVKA01046134.1:0-15113 GCA_004027165.1 Ctenomys sociabilis | reverse complement strand
TTTTTTTTTTTTTTTTTTTTTTTTTTTTTTTTTTTTTTTTTTTTTTTTTTTTTTTTTTTTTTTTTTTTTTTTTTTTTTTTTTTTTTTTTTTTTTTTTTGTTTTGTCTTTTTGAGACAGGGTCTCGCTATGCAGCTCAGGCTGGCCTTAAGCTCATTTTGTAACTCAGGCTGGTCTCGAACTCACAACAATCCTCCTGCCTCAGCCTCCCGAGTGCTGGGATTATAGGCATGTGCCACCACGCCTGGCTCATTGTTATCTTCTTAGTGGCTATCCATAAAACAAGAAGCAAATATCCTGTCCAAACACTATCAGTACAAATCTCATTGAGTTAAGCGAAAGTAGCTGCATATCTATCCTAGCTATTCTGTATCTACAAATATCAAAAAGGTCCTTTCTTTGTATCCTTTTTTTGTTTTTTGGTTTTTTTTTTTGTTTAGCCCTGTCAGAGAGGGGTATTCCATTGGCATCTAAATACTATAAGTGCATGAATTCTGCCAAGCAATCTAACACAGTCCAGCAGTCCACAATAGAAGTGGGTTATCCACAGAAGTTGTTGACTTGAGCCATTCACAGCTCAGTATATTAATATGGCTTTACTTTATATACCTCCTTTTTGTACTTTTCTGCTGGATGGTTAAGACCAAAATAAAGCAAGACCTATATAGCAAGAATAAACCATCAGGGTTTTTTTGTGTGTGTGTGTGTGTGTGTGAAGTTCTATACATCTTTTGTTTGTTTTTGTTTTATTTTTTAGAGACAGGGTCTCACTGTATAGCCCAGGCTGGCCTTGAACTCACGGCAATCCTCCTGCCTCAGCCTCCTGAGTGCTGGGATTACAGATGTGCACTACCATTCCCAGCTAGGGTAGTCAAACTTGTCACAAGCCAACTTCTGAAGGCAGTAGGCCTGAGAGCCACAGCAGTGGCACAGCATGTGCAACTTATGACACTTTCCAAATTATGATATTCTCTTAGTCATTTTGCTTGTGTCATTGACACCAAAGCTTCTTTTTTGTTTTTTAATCTCTTCTTTGTCTTCGTCTTCTTCTTCTTTGTTGTCTTCATCTTCATCTTTGTCTTCTTCGTCTTCATCTTCGTCCTCTTCGTCTTCTTCTTCATTTCTCCTTTCTCCTTTTTCCTTTGGTGGAACCAGGGATTGATTGAACTCCCCTTGTGCTTGCCAGGGAAGTGCTTATTCCACTGAGCCCTCTCTCCGGCCCTGTTTTTTGTTTTTTGAGATAGGTTTTTTTTAAGTAGTCCAGCCTAGCCTATGTAACCCAGGCTGACCTCAAACTCATGGCAATCCTCTTGCTTCAGCCTCCTGAGTGACCACACCTGGCTAAAAAGGCATACTTCAGTTTGATGAAATTTTTTTTGGTTTTTGTCTTTTGTGGCATTTGGGGTGGAACACATGCCAGGCAAGTGCCCTACCACTGAGCTGTTCCTACATCCTGACTTCACTTAGTTTTGGCAGGTGTTCCTGGCTATTTTATGTAAAGGTGTTATCAGCGTTTTTGTATGAGGCTTCATGGGCACAGGCCTTTGTTTCTGTTGGGTGTATGATCAATGTAGCACTGCCGAGGCCTGGGGCCCTTGCCAAGCTCCCAAAGCTATGTGAACTGTTCACACTACACTAGCAGTGCAGGAGAGCTGCAGTTGCTCCTCAGCCTCCCTGCTGAGCATGGAGCTGGTGCTCAGGCACTTCTCCTTGGGCGTACCCACGCCTCTGGAGCACCCACATGGGCGTTAATTTTGCCACATTATATCCAGTGTCTTAACAGGCAACAGACCCCTGCTCTATCCCTTAACTGTCCTTTTTCCTCACAGGTGGTTTTTCCCCATCATCGGCCACATGGGCATCTGCACATCTACTGGAGTCATTCGGGACTTCGCAGGCCCCTATTTTGTCTCGGTGAGTCCTTGTTCCACCTGGCCCTTGAGGTGTGAAGTGTGCTGCGAGGCTGGCGCATCTTGCCTGCAGAAAATTTCCTGTCCCCTCAAAACCCAGGAGGATGCAGACGGCACACAGCCCTGGTCCTTGTCTGTGCCCTCCTCAGTGTCTGACCCTTGCCCCTCTCTTGCCTCCCAGGCAGGCTGGGAGGGCAGTGTGGCCAGAGGGTTCTTAAGTAACTGGCCCATCCCTTTGTCCTCACACCTGGGGAACTGAGATGTGAGTGGGGTTAGGGCAAGAGTGGAGGCAGGAAACAGGTCTCTGAACCTTCAGAAGGTGGGAACCATGGTAGGAGGAGACCAATGTGCTTCCTGGGGTGGGCTTCTAGAATGAACCAGCTCCATTCTCAGTTCCCTGGGGATGGATTAAGACTGGTCCAATGGGCAGCTCTGGATGAGCACCCACCATCTGCCCACATGCAGATAGAAGAAGGGGTGTGATAGCACCGTTTCTTTATATTAACAGTTGTCACAACTGACTTAACACAAGGCCTATCACTTTAAAAATTATTTTACTAGCAGGGCATGGTGGCATATGTCTGTAATGCCAGAAGCCTGGGAGGCCAAGACAGCGGGATCAAGTTTGAGCTCAGCTTGTTCAATTTAATGACTTGCTAAGACCTGTCTCAAAATAAAGGGCTGGAGGTGAGGCTAAGCACAGAGGCCCAGGGTTTATTCCCCAGTACCCACCTGGTATGAATGAGATCAGGCTGTAGACAGAGAGATAGCTCCATGTGGCCATCACTGTCGGGTCAGGAGGCCAGAGTGCAGACTTTTACGCCCAAAGGGGACCTCCTGCCCGTGGTCAGCGGCCAGAGAAGACTGACCAGGAACTCAGAGAGGCCCAGAGAGTTCCAGGGTGACACACGACCTCCTTCCCACAGAAGGGCTGCGTTGGCACATTAGGTAGCATGCCAGCCCCCAGCAGCCCTGTGTCCCACTGTGCCCACCCTGACATACCCCCTCCTGTGTCACTGTCACTTCTCTGAGCCACTCACCTAGACTTGTGGTCCGCCCTGGACATGGCTTCCCACTAACCTCTGCCCTTGTCCCTTGACAGGAAGACAACATGGCCTTTGGAAAACCCGCCAAGTAAGTGATAGCCCCCATGTGACCCCAAGGCCAGGTTCCTCGTGCCCAGAGCAGCAGGCCAGGCCCTCACAGCATGTATGAGCCAGCACACTGAGGGCAGAGTGTGAGGGAGCAGCCAGTACCACCAGGGCATAGAAGTCTTTTCTTTTTGTTTGATACAAAGTCTCAATAAGCAGTTCAGACTCATAATGATCCTCCTGTCTCAGCCTCCCCAGCACTGGGCTTATAGTTTTGGGCTGGCAAGACACACCCAGGGCACCTGCCACATCAGCCCCTGGCTAGCCTTCACCATAGACCATACAGGCCTTGCCCCAGCTCGGTGAGGACATTTTCTGCTCCAGGGCAAGGGTGATGGAAGAGAAGGGACTTGTCAAAGTCACACACTTAGGAAGTATAGTAGCAGGGCTCACAACCGAATCTGTCTCCCTGTACAACTTGGACTCACTCCTTCCCCCAGGAGCAAACAGGCCATTTAAGGCATGGGGGTGAGCCTAGAACTCTGGAAGGCCGAGGCAGGAAGAACACAAATTTGACCCTAACCTTGACAACTTAGTGAGACCCTGTCTTAAAATAAAAAAGGACTGGGGTTGTAGCTCAGTGCAGAGGCCCTGGGTTCAGTCCCTAGTACCAGAGAACAAAAGTGTATGAGGGTGCAATTTAGAACTTTGCTAGTGCTGCTTGGAAAGAGTAAAAAGCAAGGGCCCCCAAGTTCAGGCCCTTGGGGAGAGGAGCTGATCAAGTTGGTGGCTTTGGTCTTCACTTCCTTCGTCTCAGATGCTCACCGACATCCTCTTCTCAGAGCAGCGGTGGTGCCCTAGAGGCTGAGGCTGCCGGGAGAGGTGGCGGCTGAGCAGGAGTGGGTGTCCCACGGCAGAGGTGGTTTTGAGCAGAGTCCCCTGAGCCTGCTCTGACTTCCTCACACAGGTGGAAATATAGTCCAAGGGCCTCAGAGCTGGGCATTTGCTGCTAAACTGCTTTTCACAGACAATTTTTATTTATTTACTTTTTGAAGATCAGTATTGTAACTATTTCTTGTATGTATTTGAAGCACATTTAAGAAAAAATTGGTACACTTTGGGAAATCAGTGGTACAAGGTATGGTGCCATTAACCTGAGGACATTATATAGTTAAAAAAAAAAAGGAAAACTTTTTTTTTTTTCTGTTTCAAACACTACATTATATAATTTTACCTGCCCAAACAGACCATTTTCAAATAATTAGGTCAGTAAACCTCTAACATCCATAAAAAGATAGCTTGCTTACTAAAATGCAAGAATTTAAAAGTGCAAGAATTTAAACAAAAGGCAAAACCAAACTGGAACAAAAGCCTAGCTATCACATCTAAAATAGGGGAGTTTTGTTTGGGCCTTCGTATTCCTCTCTTCCTCCATTCCTCAAGGACCCTGGCCCTCCACAGGCCTCATACCAGAGTGTTTAGTAAGCATGTCACTTCCCATCATGGAGCCAATTTTGATTTTGTTGTTTTTGGGGGTGAGGAGGTTGAGACAGGGTCTCACTATGTAGTGCAGGCGCTAGCCAAGGCTGGCCTCAAACTCACAGCAGTCCTCCTCCCTCAGCCTCCCGACTGCTGGGATTACAGACACAGGCCACTACATTTGGCTTTTTAAAAATTTTTAAAGACAGTGTTTAGATTATTTTCCAGCTCGGAGCCCCTGAGGACCCCTATGGTTTCCCTTTCCCCACACCAGAGCCAGAGAGCGCTGCCCTGGGACACTCACGGGCTTCATCTCCACCGCTTCTCTCACCCTTGCCCAACAGAAGGGTGGAAAGGCCTGTGGGGAACCTTTGCTGCCAGGTGGGCCCACAATGGGCCACTCAAGTCCCTGTGTGGGGTGGCCCCTGCTGTATCTCCTGTATCACCCACCAGTGTTCTGTCACCCTATTGCTCCTTCTCAGGCTTCCAGGACCCCCCAGTGACTTGCGTGTGGGACACACTGCACAGTGTTGTGCCTTTTACTTTGCTCAAGCCGTTCCTCAGCCTATAGTGGCCTCCTTCCTCTGAGGCTTCCCTCGTCCTTCAGATTAGACTCAGGTGTCATCTCCAAAAAGCTTCCTCATGTACTCTATCTTCTTCCATGCAGGTTGCCATGACAAAATCTCATCGTGTGGGTGGTTCAGCACCCACAACAGAAATGGTTTTCTCATGGCTCTGGAGGCTAGGAAGGCCAAGCTCAAGGTGCTGGCAGATTCCCTGCTTGGTGAAGGCCTGCAGCACCTGCTTATGTCCTCTCATCGATTGTGGGGAACAGCCTCTCCTGCCTCTTGTGTAGGCCCTGATCCCCCTCATGAGCTCCCCACACACACACTGTCTAGTCACCTCCCCAAACCTCACCTCTTAATACTTCCACAGTGGGAGTTAGGGTTCAGCACCCCTGTCACACCCCTGGCTGAGTTCCCTGGCCTCCCAGATCTGCTGTGGCACTGGGTCACCATTGTCTGCTGTGTGGCTTTGTTCTGGTACTGGCTTACCTCCCAGCCTCAGCACCTAGCTCTGGGTTCTCACAGTGGCCATGGGGAGCATCAGAGCTGAGAGGCCACAAGGGAGGTGAGCCAGTGCCCAGACCCCCTATCCTCCTCAGGTATTGGAAGCTGGACCCTGCGCAGGTGTACGCCAGTGGGCCCAACGCATGGGACACCGCTGTGCATGATGCCTCTGAGGAGTACAAGCACCGAATGGTAGGCAGGTTTAGCACGCAGTGGCTGGGTGGGAGATTTCCCTGGCCTCTCCTAACTCACCCTTTCTGGCCTCCAGCACAACCTCTGCTGTGACAATTGCCACTCACATGTGGCACTGGCCCTGAATCTGATGCGCTACCACAACAGCACCAACTGGAATATGGTGACCCTCTGTTTCTTCTGCCTGCTCTATGGGAAGTACGTCAGGTGAGCTGGGCCCGCCTGCCCCTGCCCCTGGGATGTCCTCCAAGGATCCCCGCCATTTACAGAGTCCTTCAGTCATTGGGGACAGCTAGAACTACAATGGCTCTAGAAAGCTGAGTTCCTAGGGAGAGGGCGGTGTCTGCTGCAGCTCGTCGCCTGCTCACTGTGGCGGCCTTGGGTAACTGCAGGGACTTACATGTTGCCACTGCCCTGGGTAGGATGGGGGTGAGGATTCTAGCTCGAGGAGCCACCTGCGTAGGCACTATAAGCAGACAGATCTGCTTGGGGTGGGGTGATGACCAGGCCCATGCATTCCTTCCTGGGCATCCCTTGTTGGAGGCAGGGTTCTGGGTAGAAAAGCCCTGTGGTGGCCCAGGTGGACCTTTGAAGTCACAGCTCTTGACCTGTGAGGTCCAGGACCTCACCCAGATCCCAGCAGAGGGAGCTCAGAGAGGCTGAGTGAGTTGCCCGTGGTCCTCACGTGGCCAAGCAGCGCCTAGGCTGAGGAGCCAGCACAGACTTGGGTTAATCTGCCGGCCCGCCAAGTGTTCTACTTAGCTGTGCTCATCCTTAAAAGCTTCTGAAAAGGAGTCTGTTGGAGGTGTTTTCTTTCATCTTGAAAGCTTTACAAGGTCCCCTGAGAAGGACATAGCTGTGGTCACAGAGAGACTGAGGCAAAGCCAAAGTCGAACCAAGGCCCTTGGCTCTAGCATGGCACTGCTGACGCTCGCCCGCTCCACCGAGTGAGACTCCCTGTGGCCACATATGGCTTCCATCCCCAAACTGATTCTTGGGCTTCACCTCGTGATCGTGCATGAACCAACAGGACCCAGGTCTGGACCTCACCAGGAGCTGAGGAGCCTCCACAGTGCGCACCAGGCTGGGCCAGCCATGTTGACCAAGTTTGGGGCTGAGGGAGCAATTCCAGGAGCTTCTTTGGGGCTAGTAGCCCCATCAGGGCTGTGGGTGGGTGGGGCTTGGCGCTGCGCCTCACCCTGCTGTTCTTCCTCCGTCAGCCTCGGGGCCTTCGTGAAGACATGGCTGCCCTTCCTCCTCCTCCTGGGCATCATCCTGACCGTCAGCCTGGTCTTCAACCTGCGGTGATGGCTGCCAGGTGCCCTAGGCCCTGGGCTCCTGAGGAGGCAGCTGCCACCCTTTTGACCCCAGGGTTTTTCCTCTTCAGCCCTAAGACAGACTGTGCCTGCCATGTAGGACCTGGGGTCTGGGATGGGGGACAGAAGTGCTAAGGACAAGCGTGGGGCAGGGCTGTGCACTTGCTGCATCTCCATGGCTTTTCAGGAGCTCCTTGTCCCCTCCTCTGGGCCTCTGAGCCCCCCTTGGGCTGCCCTCCTCGCCCGCCTCACCGCCCTCTATAGAGCTCTTCCTGCCACTGCCAGGGCCCAGTGCACATAAGGGTCCACCGGCAAGGCCACCCTGTGACGACCGCTGGCACTGGTCTCCAGGGGGGCAGGACATGCAGATGCCCGTGAGCTGAGCTGCCCAGTGCCTCCCCAGTGTACTCCAGAGTGATCAGAGGGTTGGGCAGGCTCCGGCACCCTCTGTTGTCCCGGGCTCCCAGAGCTCAGCTCATCTCCCTCTGTAGTTTGGGGAGGGCCAGCGGGGGAGGGACAGTTCAGGGGAACTGACTGCAGAGCAGGCAGTGTCCACTGCACTTGGCCCCAGGTGGGGCGCAGGCTGTTTACTGGTGATGGCACTGTGAGTCCCAAGTGTGAGTAGCTGGTCAGAGCAGCCTCAGGGAGCTGGGAGGGGTTGTTCCTCCCACCTGACCACACTCCCAGTCAGTTGCCAGAAGGGCCCTGTGCAGCCTCCTTATCCCCTGCCCCATGGACTCCTTTGTAAGGAGCTCCCTGGTGGGACAATAAAGAGCTTTGAGTCCAGGGTGTGTTACTGTTTCTCCCTTTTGCCTCAGCTCCTTCCCTCTTGGTGTCCTTGCTTATCTCTACCCCTGGGCAGGATGAGAGTAGTAATTTGGCTAGGAAGTGTCCAGGAACTACATGAAGGCAGAAGGAAGGGAAACTGAGGGGCCTGTGAGGAAACAGGCTTAATTCTCTCAGGGCTGCTGAGAGGAGAGGCTCAAGAAACACCCGAGGTGAGGGGTGAGTGGTCTCAGTCACTGGCCTCACCTGGGAGCCCCACTGGGGAGAGCAGGTGTCCCCTCTGCACAGTGGACACTCAGTGGATATCGCATATGTAAACACACCTATCTTTTGAGTCTAGGGAACTGGCCCTTTGATCCTGGCAACTTGGGAGACCGAGGCAGGAGAATGGAAGTTCAAGGTCAGCCTGGGGAAGACCTTGTCTGTGAAGGAATAAATGAATAAATGGGCCCAGACATATAACCCAGTGTGCGGCACTTGTCTAGCATGCCTAAGCCTTGAGGTCAATCACCAGTACTGTAAAATGAAGGCACGTAGGTAGGGGAAGGGCGCTCGGGTGAATTGGAGTAAAGTCCTCTGAGTAGGGATTATCTCCATTTTTTTTTGGTGGAACTGAGGATTGAACTCAGGCCCTTGTGCTTACCAGGGAAGTGCTTATGCCACTGAGCCTTCTCCCAGGCCCCCTATTATCCCCATTTAACAGATGAGGAAAAATAAGATTAACTTGCAGAATATAACTTGGAGGACCTGGGGAGATAACTCAGTAGAATAAGTGCTTGCATAAGTTATATATATGGAACTTGGGGAGGCTGGACCTCAGGGGAAGGTGGAGAAAGTTCCCCTTCAGTTTTCCAGAGTGGTGGCGATGTTCAAATGGGAGCTGGTTCTGATGAGGGGTGAGGCAAGGCTTCCTTTAGGACCCAGCCCTTGTCCACCTCCTCCTAGGTCTGTGACATCTTTTGTCAGCCATGGCTCCAAGTGCAGGAGAATGGAGCAGACGGATAGCCTGGAATGGAATAGACTTGGAGTCAGAAAGCTTTCGAGTGACCTCTCGTGCCCAACCAAAATGAAGACAGCCCAAGAGTCAAGGCCCCAAAGCCGATGTCCTCTAAAGCCCAAAGCTCTGCTCTCAGAGTGAGCAAAATCTCCGTGCTTTTAGATGGAGTTCTCACTCTGGCATTGGAAGAGCCCAGGCCTCTTCAAGTAGGTGGGACCCAGAGTGGCACAGAGGACAAAGAGAGCTATGGCCAGCACTTCCTTAGAGGTGGACACACAGAGTGGACATAGGTGCTGAGTACATGCATACTGGGTTGTGCTGGAAAAGGGGACACCGGGCATCTACTTGTACCAGTACTTTATTTCCTTTTTTAAAATTATTTTAATTTTTTTTAATCTGAAAAGAATACAAAATAATAATAATAAAAATAGAAACAGTAATGGAAAAAATAAATAAATAAAATAAATAAAAATAGAAACAGTACAGAACTTCACTAGTTTGCAGACTTTCCATTACTCTGGTTCTTAGAAAAGTGTCTCAACTTTGCTTTCAAAGCAGTTTCCTATCAACTCCTCCGTGAGTAGGGAGGGGCTGCTCTGAGGCTACCTTATTGTATGAACAAGGCAGTCAAGGCTCTGCTACGCCCCTGACCTGCAGACCTGCCTGAACTACAGGGATGCTATGCTATAGTGGATCCTGGGCCACGCCCAAACCCAAGCCACCCCTGGCTTCTCCGAGAGCAACTGTGGGACCGCACCCCAGGGAGCCGGGAATCCAGGCCCGGTTTTGCACCAGGCCCTGCTGAGGTGTTTCCTCCTCCCCCTCCCCTGGGCTAGGGCAGCTGCCTTGCTGGGCCAGTCAGCCTTAGGCCTTCACAGCTCTTCCCCTGGCCCCTGAAACTCACCTGCCCAGCCCTGGAGTCAGAGCAACCTGAGAAGGCGTCCTCTTCCTATACTGGACCCCTACAGGTAACACCCTACAGGTGCCAAGTCCCCCTGCCAGAGTCCCCAGGAGCAGGCACTGCCACCTGGTAGCCTGGCTGCCCTCTGACATCTTGAGGTGGGGGCGGTGGGAGTGTCTGGGACAGGCGTGGTTGGGCAGTTGGACCCTTCAGGTAACCGTGGGTCTGCCTGTGTTGTTGGCACACTGGGGAGGACCAGGTGCTTGATCGGCCCCTGGAAGGAGATGGGGCTTCAGAAAGGGGGACACGGGGCTTGGATGCCAGTGGCTCAGCTCAGGCAGACTGCAAGGCAAGGGCAGGCTGAGTTCTGCCAAGTGTCCCCCCACCTTAGCCATACACATGTAGTGGCTCCCAGGAACCTTATCACACACACATCGCAACACACAGCCTTGCAGACAGCAAAGAAGGAAATGCACCCGGTGCACACACCCACATAGCACTGTCGGCCAGAAAGTCCCGAACATCCTACATAGCCACCCTAGTCAGTCAGCCCGGGGACATCACACAGCAACACGCCGCAGACACAGAAACTGCATAGGCTCCTACAATGCTCAGCATGCAGACATACCCACCAAACCAGACGACGCACACGAAGCACATGGTATATGACAGAAATGGCCCAGAAGAACCCAAAGCTGTCTGTGTGACAGCCAGTGTCTTAGACACAGTCATTTAGAAGGTTGTCACGTAGGAGCACACAGGGTCCCATAGACACAAATGTGCAAAAATCCCAGATCCCTCAGAGTGGTTAGCAGGGGAACAGGCTTGCTCAGTTGGAGACTGACTCATCTAGGAGGGGACAGGGCACTGGAAGCAGCAGGCACAAGCCAGGACCTGCCAGTGAGCCACCCTCTTCCATCTCTCTCCTACCCAGAGCCCCAGCATGGAAGGGGTGAGAAAGAGGACAGACCGCCTGGTGGCTGAAGCCACAGCCTAGTGCTTTGCCCCGGACATGTCCACAGGCCCCTCTCAGCTGGCAAATGTTTTCCTTCCGAGTCATGGTGGTGCCTGGGCATGAGCTGCTTCGCTATCCTAGGCTGCCTGGGTTGCAGCCATGGCAGAGGGGCCCAAGGACCCAGGGCAAGAGGGCAGGGCTGGTGGCGGGGGGAACCCTCGGGCTGGCAGCCCCTGTGGGAGTGGGGGCTGCGGTCACCTGAGGGGAGGAAGTTGGGGGTATGAGCTGGGGAGGAGGTTGCCTCAGACAGGAAGGCCAAATGAGCCAGGGCAGGGTGGAGGTGAAGAGCTGGGGTGCAGCCCCAGATGGGGAGGCTTCCTAGGTAGGGAGATGAGCAAATGCAGGTATGCATGAGTGGTGTGTGTGTGTGTGTGTGTGTGTGTGTGTGTGCGCGTGCGCACGCACGCGCCATGAGTATACAGGTGTATTTTTTAATTTAATCAAACAACAGCTATCTGCCATGTGCAAAGCCATGCTTTGAGTGGTCTAACCTATCCCCAGTTTCAAGGAGCTTGCAACCAGTTAGACCAGCAATGTGTGTAGGCAACAATGGGATTTGGGTTTAGCCAGATGCATGTATTTGTCCAAAGACTTTACCTTGTGCAGAGGAACCTCTCAGGGCAGGTCCCTGGCTCCCTTTGTCTGCATGAGCTTTATGCAGGCATAAAAATGTGAGTGCCCAGCTCTGGGATATGGGCCATGCTTGAGTCTGCACAGGTTCCTTGGTAAGAGGTGTGCTTGTGCCTGTCTTCACAAAGCGTCAGTGTGCACATGTGATCACAGGTCTTGCTGCCTGCCGACCCAGGCTAATGTGCGTGTGTGTGTGTGTGTGCCATCTCAGTGGTTCTTCAGGGGTCCCTACTGCAAGGTGAGAGCACTGGTGTCTCCATACACTTTGAGTATGTCCCTGAGTGTGTTCAGGGGCTATGACCTTGGTCTTGCCCTTCCAGGGATTATACTTTACCTCCCATGGGGCACATATTTGGGGAGAGAAGGGCAGATATGCTATTTGGGGAAAGAAACTGATCTGACCCTTGGTCTGCCCCCAGGAATCCACGTGTGCCCAGCTGGGGCCTGGCCCCAGCGGATGCCCCAGTGGGGCCACGCATCTCAGGAGAGCTTTGGGCTGTTGTCCTCCCTCCCCATGGCACATGGCCCAGAGCCTGAGGTCCAGGGATTATTGGACCTCAGCTTCCTGACACACGAGGAGCAGGAGGCCATTGCTGATGTCCTCAGACGAGATGCCTACCTGCGCCAGCTGGACGAGGGGCGTGTCAGGTGAGGGGGGGGGGTGGCTGCTGGCCAGGAGGAAGGAGCCGCAGATGCTTGCAGGTGGGTGCAGGCCCCTGCTCTACTTCCTACCAGAACCAGCCTGTCAGAGTCCTCTGGGTCCCTCTGCCCTTGGCCAGCTCAGCGTTCCTCTCCTCTCCTGGGGTGACTGTCCCAGCTCCTTCTGCAGCCTGCCCGGCGGCCTGATCTTTCTAGCCACCTCGAAGCAGCACCTATGGCCAGGGCAGGTGCCTGCGCACTGCCCTGCCAGCCTCCCCCATCTCATCTTTTCTCTCAGCCCCAATCTGACAACATACACAATACCCCCTGCAGCCTCAGGGGTGCTCTGCACCCCTCAACACACCCTCACCTCCAAGGTGAGGCTGTTTGTGCCTTCTTCCTGGAGGAGCACAGCAACAGAGGGGCCTGACAGACAGCTGAAGGACAGACAGACACTTCTAGCCATGTACTGTTGGGCACCTTACATTACCCTGTTCTGATCTGTAAAATGGGGCTTCAGAGCCCTGTCTGTGTGTGTGTGTGTGTGTGTGTGTGTGTCTCAGGCTGGCCTTAAATTCCTTTTTTTTTTTTTTTTTTAATTCACTCTGTAGCCCAGGCTGGTCTCAAACTTGCAGCAATCCTCCTGCCTCAGCCTCCCACGTACTGGCCCTTCTTAATTCGTCACTGCACCTACCTCCCTTTAGCATACTTGACCATTCTGGATTCAGTCTCCCCATAGCAGGGGTCACATCTGATTTGCTGTTGAGAGCTGGCCCAATTGGTTGGATAAGTAGTGACAACCATGCCCTCCCCAACCCTCCAGCAAGCTCCGGGCCTCGCTGGCAGACCCCAGGCAACTGAAGATCTTGACAGGGGACTGGTTCCAGGAGGCACGTTCCCAACGGCACCAGCATACCCGCTTGGGCTCTGACCTTGTCCGAGCCTCTATCCGCAGGAAGAAGAGCTCTAGGGGTGAGAGGAGACCTGGTGCCTCCCTGGGTGGGGTAGACAGGGAAGGGGTGCCTGGGCTGCAGTGTTTTGGGGTGGGATTAGCATCACCAGGGGCTTCTCCTGTGGGGCATAGACTTCCTGGGAATGGGGCAGTCACAGGACTTCTTACTTGGGCCCAGGCGACCAAGCTCTGGGCAGTGATGGAGAAGAGGAGGCTGCTGGGAAAGAGACTGAAGAGAAGTCAGGGTCCAGGTGAGGAGGCCTCCCAGGGAGAGGTGTGACTCCTCTTACCCAATCCCTTCCCCTGAAAACCAGTTCTGCCACCTCATTCTAGGCTCCCCATAGAGGAGGAGGCCCCTCAAGAGAGGCGGGGTGAGACTCTTGTGAGTATTGAAAGACGGCAGAATGAGCTACTAATGCACAGCACTCAGAGTGCAGGCGGATGTGCTGGGCAAGCAGCCCCGCCGCACAAATCTGGAGGCCTGGGATGCAGTTCTTCCCTTCTCGGGGCAGATGATGGTGTGGGCTGACCGCTGGAGGAAGCCAGCCTTTGGAACGGGCAGGCGGAACAGAGTTGAAGCCCATGGGTGGGGTCAGGTGACCCGTGCAAGGGTGTGACCTGCAGGCCCGACCGGTGGTTTGCAGCAGCCGCTAGTCCATCTCTGAAGGCTGCCCTACGTCTGAAGCAGTGTCAGCCCAGGCTGGAGTCTCTCATCTCTGACCCCACCGTGACCTTTGGCCCCTTCTTCATTAGCCCCCACTGTGACCTCTACCCCTTGATTTCCTTAGGTGCCTGCTTACCTCTACCCCTTGATTTCCTTAGGTGCCTGCTTTCCCCTCACCACAGGGCCCTCTAAAGGACTCAGATCATGAGCAGGAGCCCCACATCCAGGAAGGTGAGTAGGAGTTGTGTTGGAAGCATAGAGGTTGCAGGGATCAAAGGCGGCCCTTTGTGACCCCAGTCACCACGCCCACCTTCCTCCTTCCGTGTGGGTGGCTGTGGCCGCCACGGTGGCCCTAGCGCTGCCCTGCAGTCACCAGGGTTGTGAATCAGTCCGGGTGGGCAGGAAAGGAGCCCACTCAGTAGCTTGTGCCATGCCCCAGCTCCCGGCCCCGGCCCGGGGAGCGTGCAGGTGGACGCGGAGCAAGAGGAGCCCGAGCCGGAGCCGGAGCCCGAGCCGGAGCCGGAGCCGGAGCCGGAGCCGGCGCGGGGGGCAAGGAAGGCTACGGAGGAGCTGGGGCCCCTGCCGGCCCAGGTAGGCGGGAGTGACCCGTGGCTGCTCGAAAGACCCGGAGCGGATCCCGGGCGGGAGCGCTCCTGCCCGGGGCTGCGCACCGTCAGTGGGTGTGAGAGCGGGCGTCCCGTCCCCGTCTCGTTCTTCAGATCAGAGTGGCGTCGGAGATCCTGGAGAACGGGGAAGAGGCCCCGGGGTCGGGCCCCTCCCTCGACCGCATGCTCAGCAGTAGCTCCTCCGTGTCCAGCCTCACCTCCTCCACGGTGAGGGGTGCGGGGAGACCTGGGGCCCAGCCCCCCACCCCCATACAAGTGCGGGCCGCCTTCCCCACCCACCCCTCCGCTGCGCTGGCCCTGACCTCCCCCACCCTCGCCTGCAGCTGAGCGGCAGCTTGATGAGCCTGTCCGGGGAGGTGGAGGCGGGCGCGGTGCAGGTGTGCGGCTCCCTGAACTTCGCACTGCGCTACGATCCGGGAGCCCAGGAGCTGCGCGTGCATGTGATCCAGTGCCAGGGCCTGGCCGCTGCGCGGCGCCGCCGGTCGGACCCGTGAGTGCAGCGCTCCGGGCGGGAGGCACGGAGTCATTCTCACAGCCCAGCCCGACATCAACTTTCCTTAGTGTCACTTTCCTCATCCTCACAAAGATAACGACGTGGGGGAGGGGGGCGGCGCATGCCCATAATCCCAGTACTTGGGAATCTGAGGCAGGAGGATCGATGCGAGCTGGACACCAGCTTGGGCTACAAAGTAAGCTCAAGGCCAACCTGAACTGCATAGCGAGACCCTGTCCAAAAAAAGGGGAACCATGGGGATTAAGGAGGTAATTTCTGGGGCCGGAGAGATGGCTAAGTGGAATAAGCACTTGCTTGACAAGCGCAAGGGCCTGAGTTCAATCCCTGGTTCCG
>PVKA01046133.1:0-15114 GCA_004027165.1 Ctenomys sociabilis | reverse complement strand
CCATCGCCTTCTTTTCTCTTCCTCAGATCGCTTTCCCATCTCCATAAAATCTACCTCATTGGTTCCTGCCTTTTATCTTTTATTTTGTTCTTTAAAGTATGTGTATTTTCAGTTTCTCATGTAAGAGAAGCTATATGACATTTAACCTGTGTTTGATTTATTATACTTAGAATTATGAGGATATAGGCTTCTATTTTGAACTGTACTTTCATTAAACATAGGTGTGTATGTATCACTGTAACATTGCCTTTAATTCATTTTTGAAATTTTATTTTTTTAGATTCAATCCCCAGTTCTGCCAAATAAATAAATAAATAAATAAATACATACATACATACATACATACATACATACATACATACATACATACATAAAGAGAGTACAAAATAGTAGTAAAACAGGGCCATGGAGATAGCTGAGCGGTCTAAGCACCTGCCTAGGCAAGCACAAGGACCAGAATATGATTCTTGATACAGCATGTTGTGCTGGCCCCACCCTGGGCACACTGAGTGGGCCACCAAAACTGGGATCATGCATGTCTGTAGGCCCAGCACTAGGGAGGCTGAAACAGGAGGATCACTAGAAGTCTGAGCTGTATAGTGAGACCCTATACAAAATACATAGAAAAGTGTTAAAACAAAAAATTATAAGTGATGAACAATTTCACTTAACAAAGATGAATTCCCAGTATTTCTTGTAATGCATAGCATTGTCTCTTAATGAGGTATTCATATCTATGTTTTTAATTCTTTCGGGAAGATACCTAGAAGGAGAATAGCTGGGCTGAGTGGAATTTGTATTTTTTGCATTTTGATGAATCTCCATACTGATTTCCATAGTGGTTGTATTAGTTTATATTTCCACCAACAATGTAGAAGAGCTCCTCTTTCCTTAACCTCACTAACATTTGTTCTTGAATTCTTTCTGGAGAGGGTGGAATCCCACTGTTGTTTTCATTTACATTTCTCTAGAGGCCAGAGATGGTGATAATTTTGTCTACCTATTGGCTATTTGTACTTTTTATTTTAAGAAGTGTCTTCATTTCAATTGCCCAGTTTTAAATTTTTATTTTAGCCTTTTTTTTTCCTGTGGTACTTGGGATTGACCTCAGGGCCCTGCACTTCCCAGGCAAGCACTTTTTCTATTCAGCTGTCTCCATGGTCCTTACTTTTTATTTTAAAGAGAGAAAGATAAAAAAGAAATAACAATGATAGAGTTTCAAAACAGGATGATAAGAATTAGCAATGGTTAATGTGTTGCATATTGTTGTCTTCATAGTAGTTGCTCGCATTACATGTGGGCATGCAAAATTATTCATCCAATATAAGAATAAGCAAATCTTTTCAATGCACTAAAAGAAATGAATAGCATAGTTTTGTTAGCTATCTTGTGTGTGTGTATATATATATATATATATATATATATATATATATATATATATATATATTTTCTTTCCCTTCCTTCCTTTCTCTTTTCCCCAATCCCCTTTGTTCTTTCCTTTTGAGCAGTTTCTTTCCGAAACGCTCATTTTTAATTGGGTCTTTTGTGTGGGAATAGGTTCATTTTTTTTTTTTTTTACTTCTTTATATGTTCTAGATATCATGTTCTGTCTCAGAAGTAGCTGAACATTTTTTTTCCCATTCTGTAAATTGTCTCTTCACTTTGATTATTGTCTTTGCATTCTATTTGTAAGGATCTTGTTGAGAATTTTTGTATCTATTTTCGTTGAATAAATTGGCCTCCAGTATTCTGTTGTTGTTGAGTTTTTGTCTGGTTTTGGTATCAAAGTAACATTACTATCAAGAAGTGAATTTGGGAGTTTTTCTTGACTTTTTATTTCATGGAAGAGTTTGAAGAATATTGGCATTACTTTTTTTCCTGACCTTCTGGTACATTTCAGTGGTAAATTCTTTAGATCCTGGGATTTTCTTTGTTGATAAGATTTTCATTACTTCCTCAATTTCATTGTCCATTATTGATCTATTCAGGGTTTTTCTATCATCTTAGTTTAATTTTGATAATTCATATGTATCTAGTAATTTATCTATTTCTTCTAGAGTCTTCTGTTTATTGAAATATAGTTTTTTTCTAATCCTCTGCATTTTGGTTGTGATTGTGATTTTGCTTTTTTCATTTCTGATTTTATTAATGAATCTTTTCTTCCCTTTTTTTGTGAGATTTGCCAATCTTATTTATGATTTAAAGAGACTGTTTGATTCATTGATCTTTTATATATTTTAGTCTTAATTTCTGCTCTAATCTTATAATTTCTTTTAAAAGTTTTGGATTTGGATTGCTCTTGTTTTTATAGGACCATGACTTGCATTATTAGATTTCTTGGAGAGGAATCACTATTTTTTTTTCTATTTTTCTAATCTGGCCATTCATAGCTATAAAGTTCCCTTTTAGAACTGCTTTTATTTTGTCCCATAGGTTTTTGTATGTTGTCTTACTATTGTTTGATTCTAGAAAGTTTTAAATTTCTCCCTTAACTGTTGTTGTGATCAATTGGTTTTTCAAGGGTGTTTTACTCTCCATGTGTGCTAATAATTTTTGTTGCTGTTGATTTCTGGTTTCATTTTGCCATGTTCAGGTAGGATACAGGAAATTATTTCAATTCTTTTGTATTTGTATAAGTGTGCTCTGTGGTATAAGATGTGGTCTGTATTGGAAAACAGAAGAAAACATTTTTTCTGTTATTTTTGGATGAAACACTCTATAGATATCATTTGTTTGGTTATGTGGTTCAAGTCTGGATATTTCTTTGTTGACTTTTTTAGTCTAGTTGATCTATTTGATAGAGTGGGTAGATGTAGTCTATTTTTTCTATCTCTTCTTTTATCTCCAGTGGTTACTATTTTATGAAAGTGGGTGTTTCAATGTTTGGCACATACATATTCACAACTATCTTCCCCTCCTACTGAATTGTTCCCTTTATCAATTTGTAGTGACTTTCTTTGTCTCTGATCTGTTTTAGGTTGCCATATCCTTTGTCTGAAAATCGAGTAGCTACTTTTTTTGAACTACTGTTGCAAAGGATATGATTTCTACCTGTTCACTTTATTTTATTTAAATTTATGTATTTGGTACAGGGTCTCATTATGCAACTCAGACTCATAATGATCCTCTTCTTTTCAGCCTCCCTAGCACTACAATTACAGGCATGCGCCACCACTCCTGGACTTGGTGGCCAGCTCAGCACACATGGGGGTGGAGCCAACATGACATGTGGTGCCAGGGATTGAACCTGTTCACTTTCAAATTGTAGATTCTCCTGTGGATGAAGTATGTCTCTTGAAAGCAATACATAGTTGGGTTTTGTTTTTCCATCCAGTCTGCTAATCTGTTTCTTCCTTAGGGGGTACTAACATTTATATTGGGAGTTACTATTGAAAGGTATTTACTGAATCCCATCATTGAATTAAATTTTAGTGCTGATTCCTGCATTTTCCCCCTTTAATACCCCAGTTAGACATATACTTTCCTGTAGGCCTTGTTTTGTTCTGTCTAAGATTACTTTGAGTATTTTTATAGTACTGGTTTTGTGGTCATTAATGTCTTTTTGTTCTTTTTTGTGAAAAATATTTTGCCATAAATTTTGAAAGATAATTTTGCAGCATATAGTAATTAGAGTTGGCTTTTTTTCTTTTAGGTCTTGAAAAACAAGATCATTGGTCTTTATGGTTTGTGTTTAAAAATCTGTTGTTATGCTGATAAACTTGGCCTTATAAGTTACTTGATGTTTTTCTCTAACAACATTTAGTTTTCTCTTTGTATTGAATGTCTAAATGTTTGATTATGATGTGTTGAGATGTAGTTCTTTATCATTGTGTGTATTTGGGCTTCTATGTGCCTCATTGATCTGGATACTCATCTCTTTCCCTTTGTAATCCTTTGTCCTATGATCTTGGTAAATAATTTTTTTTTTAACATTTAGTGTCATCTTCTAACCTTCCCTTCATTCTTAAAACTTTTAGGTGTGTGTGTGTGTGTGTGTGTGTGTGTGTGTGTGTGTGTGTGTGTGTGTAATGTAGCAGCTATTCAATCCAGCTTTCATCATGTCTTGATTTTTAGGGTATCACTGATTATATAATTTATTACATGAACCTTGTCTTCAAGTCTTGGCAGTCTCTCCTCAGATCAGTCGTGTCTGCCACCCATATTATTTTCTCTTGTTTTTAATTTTTTTTTTTTTTTTTTTTTTTTTTTTTTTTTTTTTTTTTTTTTTTTTTTTTTTTGCTATTTAGTACAGCGTGTACAGGGTCTCATTACACAGATCAGACTTGTAGTGATCCTCCTGTTTTCAGCCTCCCAAGTACTGGAATTACAGGTGCATGCCACCACACCCAGTCTCATTCACTGTCTCACCATGCACCCCCCCCAGGGGGGTAGCATGGCATGCTGGGGATTGAGCCCTGGTCCCCGCTCCTGCTTAAGCAGGTGCTTTAATCTTCTGAGCCCTCTTATTGTTTTCAATTGAGTTTTGAGTTCAAGATTTGGCTAAAGGGGCCAAAGAGACAGCTCAGTGGAATAAGCACTTGCCTGGCAAGCATAAGGGCCTGAGTACAATCCCTGATTCCTCCAAAAAGAAAGGATTTGGCTTGATTCCTTTTCAGTGTGATCTCTAATAATTCTTTACTAAAAGGTCATGTGTATTTTACATTGTTTCCTCTAATTCAGTAACCTTGTTTTTGTTAGTGTATTCTTAAAACTGGTTGGACATCTTTAATTTACATGTATTTTAGCTCAATGAACATTTTTTGTATTGCAAACTCTTCTCACTTGATTTCTACCACTCCTTGAGAAGTGAACAGTTCCAGCCTCACATTACAGTGAAGATGCTAAGGCTGAGATGGTGCTGTCCTCAAGTTACAGAAAGGGTACTATGGCTCAGAGAAGTAGGTACTGTGTCTAAGTTCTCCTTAGCAGTATGGTCTTCCAGACCATCTAAGACTGATATTCCTGTCTTTTTTATATTCTTGCTGCTACACTGAGGAGTGCCAGGTTTTGTGACTAGAAAATGGTTAGAGATATCTAAAGAATTACTGGTAGTTGGAATGATTGAGAAAATTCCAATTCCTTTATCAATTTTGATATTCATATGGGAGATATTATATGTAATCCTGGTAGGCATCAGTTGGTGGGCAGTAGGAATAGATAAATAACTTACTCTTTCACCTTTGTGGCAGTTGTCTTTCTTACTCTTTATACCCTTGTTCTCTTTCTTCCTCCTCCACAGATCTATTCAGGCCCACCTGAGGAAAGTGCTGCAGCCCCAGTGCCTCCACCTCGAGTGTCAGCAAGAAGACACAAACCAATCACAATTTCAAAGCGTTTGCTGCGAGAAAGGACAATTTTTTATACTTCTTCCATGGATGAAAGTGAAGGTTAGTATTGAAGTTCAACCTTAGCTTCTAAATCAAAATCAGGTATGAATAGGATATTGAAGGAGTGAAGTATGGTGTAGCACATTTCTCCATACAAATGTATAGACTTGTTTTAGTTCTGAAGTTAAAAACAGCCAAGAGAAGAAGCAAGTCTTTCTTATAGTATGTACCCAGAAAGTGTATTAGTTCTTTGGCAGTGAATAAGATATGTATGCGTTTGAAAAGAAGTTAACATATTCCCTAACACGACCAGTAGAGAATCCAAGATGTTCTCAGCTCAATCCTTCCAGTACACTAGAATATGTAAGCAATAGGCTTTTTGAATGTTATAAGATTTTAAGTTCAAGTTTAGGTAATATACATTAAATAACTTCTATGTTTTGGGTATAGATAAAATTATGACATATTTTCTGGTGTTGAGGAGCTTCCAGGATAAAGGAGATATAGATATGTGAACAAATATGGAATAAATGCTAGCATGGAAATTATATCCGTTGTGTGTGGGCCTTTGCCCCCCGCTACTCCACTGAGACTACTTTTGTGAAGGTTGCCAATAATCTCCATGTGACCAAACCTAAAAATCATGCCATTATTTTCATCATACTCAGCTTGTGAGCAGCGTTTGACACATTGCCTATCATTTTTTCTTGAAATATTGAACCTGGCCTTTAGAACAATAAACTCCCTTTTTACTTCACTACACATTCCATCTCAGTTTTCTCTACTGGTTTTCCTTCTTTGCCCTTCTGTTGCAAGGGACCAAAGATTAAAACAACAACAATTTTTTTCTTAACCCTTTTCTCTCTTATTTTCCTATGTGATCTCAATACATGTGTTTTAAATGTCATGTGAGTGCTGAAGGTGATTTTCAAATGCCTATATGTAGGAGCTAGTAGCACCAATCACCTGATTGCTAAGGCCAAGAATTTCAAAGTCATCCTTGATTAATCTTTCCTTACATATGATTGAGCAACACTTCCTGCCAGCTCTTAGCTGCACATTTCCCATGCTAAATAAACCTTTCCATTTCCTATTACTGTCTTACTAACTGAACTTCTGATGTCTCATCTGGTATCTTTGCTTGCCTTCTTGCCTACCTCCAGTCCATTTTCCACATCATCCTTCTGAAAATATTAAGATGTGTTATTTACATGTACCAATTCCCATGAGGAATGTGATCATTGTGTCCTACAAATATATACTAATAAAAAGTAAAAATTGAGCAAAAGCAAATATAAGGCACATCCTGTCATTCCCTCTGCTCTAAACTTTTAGTGAACTCTCTTCATGTTGAGGATATAATTTGCATTTTATATTGTATTATATAACACTTCCTTATCTCTCTGATCTTAGTTGATGTGCTTCCCAGTTTTATCATCCCCTTTGTTCTCTCTGCTATAATTTTCATTGGTATTGATGTTACTGGTAAGTGTCAAGCTTGCCAAACAGCCTTTGCATTTGCTCTTCTGTTGGTCCTAAATATTGCTCCTCTTGAACTTCACAAGGCTTACTCCTTCATTCAGATCTTTGCCAAATGCTATTTCCTTACAAAAAGCTTCTCTGAGCACTCTAGTTAAATAGTTCTTTCTCCTCCAATCACTGCCTATCTCTATACACTGCTTTATTTTGTTCATATCACCTGCTATAATAATTAACATACTTTTATCTGTCTTTGCATAGAATGTGAAATCTATTTTAATCACCATTTCCTAGAAAATTCCTGCCATGCATTTATAGAATGAATGAAAGAATGTATGAGGAATGACAATGAGAAAGGGATTACCTAGCTTAAAAGACTACTTTTTGCATAAAGGTTGCAAGGTGTCATTCAATAGAAAATGGAAGGGAATGCTGTGTACTGTGTTGTTTCAGGAACTCTCCTGCTTGCTCTCATTTTGTTTTGTCTTTAGTATTAGACATTGGACTCAAAGGCTTCACACTGAGATACAACTCCATCCTTTTTTTTATTTTCAGATAAGGCCTAGATAAATTGGCCAGGTAAGCTTCAGTTTGTGATCCTCTTGCTTCAGCTTCCCTGAGTGCCAGAATTACATGTGTGTACTACCATGGCTGGCTAATAATAGCACTTTTATGGAGTAAATTTATTTGCTTAAAATATTTGCAAATATAAACTCTACTGGCAGAAATAATTTTTCTCACTATATTTTCAGCATCAGCACAGTAGTTGGTATATAGGAACTTTTCAAAATGAATATAATGAATAAATGAACCAGGTGTCAGTAGATGTAAGGTCTAATTTCATCTTTGCCACTAACCTATAGGGTAATTTAAGCTAGCCACATTTCCCTCTGGGTCTCAGAGTGCTTCTCTGTATGACTTGTGCCAGAAGATCTCCAGTGAGTTCACCCAGTATTGACACTTTAAAAAACTTTTTAGACTGAAATATAATTCATATACCATAGGATTCACCCTTTGAAATTGTACAGCTTACTTGTTTTTGTACGAACATCTTTTTCCAGAACATTTGCATTACTCCACAGAAACTGCTAATGTCCATTAACCTGCTTTCCCACCCCTGAAAATCACTATCTATTGTTTGTCTATAAATGTGAATAATTTGGATATTCATAGAAATGATTTTTTTTGTTGTACTCTGGAATAAACTTTGGGCCTTCATGCTGATCTATATCCCCTGTTCCATTTTATTGTCTTTGTTTTTTTATTTTACTCCACAGTCACCTTAAATTGCTGACTTTCCACGGCTGCTTTCAAACTTGCAATCTTTCTGCCTTAGCCTCTCAAAGTACTGGAATTACTCTGTTTTATCATGTCCACCTCACTATATAGTCTACTGTGGATGGAAAATTATCTAACTTCTAATGTATTCAAGGTTCATCCATGTTGGTATCATAGCCAAATAATAGATATGTATTTGAGTATTCCATATTTTGTTTAACCATTCATCATTTGATTGAAATTTGAGGTGTATTCCCATTTCAGTTACTATGAATAGTGCTGCAGTGAACATTTATATTAATGCACAGATTTTTGTATGAATGTTTGTTTTCATTTGTTCTCACTGTGCACTCAAACTCTCTTCCATGGTCATTCTCTAGTTTTGCTTTTTGAGACAGGGTCTTGCCATGTCATTCAGGCTGGCTTTGTACTCACAACATTCCTGCCTCAGGCTCCCAAGTGCTGGGAGAATGGGCATGCACTATCGCACCCAGCAAGTCATTCTATATTTAAATTTATATGGCAGAGCCAAAACCATACACTTATGTAAACAAGATGGTTAAGGCAGTGGTCCCAAGAATTTCCATCAGGTTTTTGAAAATAGAAGGTAATGGGTAGGATTCTCACCCTGACTAACTTTATATGTTGATATCTGTGAACTAAGCAACTAAACTGAGGATAGCAATCTGTAACACTTAAAAAATATGCTTGAACTATTGCTTCTAATGTCATACCAATTATTGCTATACTCTCTTTAAAGTAAATGTTTTTAAAAAATATAATAAAAACAAGAGACAAGAAAAAAAGTCATAGGATTATCCTGCTACAATTTTTTTTCCTGCTACAATGTTGTATATGGTTTGATTTCTAAATTTCTATGTAAAAATGTATAATTGATTTTTTTTTTACATTCTATAGGGGTTTAAAGTTTAGAATATCCATGGTTGTTAGAAAATAGCAGCTCCAGGTTATGTCTAAGGCATTTGATATTCAGACAGATAGTGATGTTAAGCTCAACTGCCTCTGTTACAGGATAAAATATCATTAAGCTTCTCTTCTGGATGTTTAACAACTAAAGTTTGTGGACCAAAAATTATAGAAAAAGAGGGGCTACAAGGATAGCCAGTATTTTGGCCCTAGGCCTTCAAGGTCAGTGAAAACACAGGACATAAGATAACCTCTGCTGTGACATCTTATAACTCAGTGGGACCCCAAATTTTCTGATAAAGGAGATTATGGTGCCACAGAGGAAAATGATTAAGGATATATAGTGTGCCCAAGGAGAGTCACCTAGAGAGAAAAAATTGTGTCAGGGTTTCACAGAGAGCAAATTGGTCAAGCAGTGGCCGTGACTCATCCAGATGGCTGACACTGATAAAATATCTACAAGGTGCCATACGTGGTTTCAGGGTAAATCCTGAGGGGATTTGACTGACTTTGTCAGATACAGAATTTTCAGTTTTATTTATGTAGGTCTTTCTTTAACTTGGTCTTAACCATCTAGCAGAAAATGTTAACCACAAGGTATAAAAAGTAAAGCCATACTTATATGCTGAGCTGTAAAAGGCTCAAGTCAACAACTTCAGACAATTGCCGGTTCTGTTGATAACTCACTACTATTATGGACTATTGGACTATACTTGGATTATTTTGTGGAATTCAAGTACCTACAATATTTGAACTGGCATCAAGTATGAAAAGGTCCTTTAAAGACTTATCCAAATACAGCTTCTCTAACAACAATGGAATACCCATCTCTGACAAAAAAAGGGGGGGATATAAATAAAGGAAAAAGATAAATATGAATATACAAGATAGTTAGGATAGATATACAGCAACCTTCTCTTCATTCAATGAGAAGAAAGGCTTGTACCAATAATGTTAAGACAAGCTATGATGTCTGCATCTTGTCCTCTGAATAACTACTTTGAAGACAATAATATGCAATATTATAACTGTCCTACTAACCTCTTTTATAACTGTTTCATTGCTATTTTTTCTCATTAAAGTGAATAAAAATTATTTTATTTATTTGTTTGTTTTGTTTGTTTGTCAGAACCGGGGATTGAACTCAGGCTGTTGCACTTACCAGGGAAGTGCTTATTCCACTGAGCCATCTCCCTGGCCAAATAATTAAAAAAATAAATTTATAAAATATATTTAAAGAATGGCCAGGCTCTTTTCAAAAGGAAGTGTATCATTGTGCCTTACCACTAGCAATGAATCATAGTTTTTGTTTCTCCATATCCTTGTTAACACTTGCTATAGTCTTGAGTTTTTGATTCTTGCCACCATAAGTGGATATGAATTCATAGTCTCCTTTAATCCTCAGCATTCCTGTGAGATAGATGTATGAGGCTCCATTTTATAGTAAGGACACTGGAGGTCCAGAGAGAATGAGTACTTTACCCAATTAATACAACTTAAATGACAGAACAGCAATGTGCACCCAATTATCTTATCCCAAAGCTCATTTGCCTGTTATATTGTATTTCCCAGAACCTGTATCAACACTGTTCTAAGAAGGGACTAGTCCTTCTATTCATCCTTATTCTTTACCTGCAACACCTCATTGTCTTACTCCAAACATTGTGTTGTTTTAAAATAGTACTTCAGTGACTCTTTCTGCCATCCCCATGTATGCCTTCATGCCCCCATGTCTGTGCTCTAGCTGTTCTGTCTCATTAGTCTCTCTTAAATATGTCTCTGTTTGCTGATGCTATTTCAGTTTAGATCTCTTTAGCATTCCTATAGGCGATTTTCCTACTTTCAGTCTCTCTGGTCTAGTTTACTTTTCAGAGTGAACCAGTGTGCTATTGTGAAAACACGTGTTTGACAAAGCCACTTCTATGGACAAAGACAGTTTGTATTTCTGAGGGTGTCATTCCTACAGCTTTAATGATAAAATCTCCAACTTATCTTAGAAAGCTCATCTCCAGCTACTCAAACCTTTTGTCTCAAATATTCAAGCCAAATTAGACTTTTCATTTTTATTTGCTTTTTTGAGAAACAATGGTATTTCACTTTTTTTAGTTTTTCTTTATCTGAACATTCTTCTTTCACTTATACCCACTACCTATCCCCCAACCAGCCATCATGTCCTTTCATCTGGATACGTGCTTCTGAGCAAGCACTGTCCTTTCATCTGTGAATATAGATATTTCAGTATGTATCACTAAAAGATAAAAACTCTTTTTAAAGTACAACTACCATATTCATCATACCAAAGTACAACACAGTTCTTGAAGGTCAATTATTTAGTTGATGTCCAAATTTTTCTATTATTTGATTAAAAAACAGGATCCAAATGCAATCCAGGTATTGTAGTCTTTTGGTTAAAACCTGATGTCTTAGTTTGCTGACCAGTGCCCATGGTCTTAACCACTAAACTGTGGCCTAGATTTTTCTATATCCAAAGAAGGTGACAGTTTCCTTAGAGCAGATGTAATTTATCTGGGACAGAGAGAATGGTCATTGACAGTTTCATGAGACTTGGTGAATGACATTATGATTAGCTTTCAAAACTACAACTGTATTTGTATTTTGGATTTTTTAATGTATTTCCTACAGGGTCTTACTATGCAGCTCAGACTCATCATGATCCTTCTGTTTTCAGCCTCCCCACTGCTAGGATTACAGGTGTTCACCACCATGCCCAGACATGGTCATGAGTTTAGAGTGCCCCAGCATGGAATGTGGTTTAGGGGATCAAACTGTGGTCCCTGTGGTTGCCTAAGCAGGTGCTTAGTTCACTGAGCTATTTTTCTGGCCTTCAACTCTATTTGTATAGACTAATATTTAAAGAAATGGTTCCTGGTTCTCATTAGAGTCAGAGAATTCTTAAGTTAGACTCAGACTCACAGACAAGTACGTATTAATGTCAGAGGAAATTGTAGACTGCAAAGGCCAGAGGAAGCACATAAAATGGCCATTTGAGGATTTCTTTATGGGAGCAGAAAAGAAGTTAAATTCTATTATGTTTATTAACTTGAAATTTGAGAGACCTTAACAAATTGCATTTGAAAGAAATAGGTACAAATTATCTAATTCCTTTATTTAGAAAGAATGAAGTATGCAGTTATTAGAGACCCTAAGTCCCATCTGCATTACATATCCCTTTGAATGAAACAGCCTGGCTTATTGAATTGTGATAGTGAAAATCATACTTAGATCTTGGATTGAATTCCTTATTTGAATGGAACCTGTCACTGCATATGAATTGGGAATGGTGAAGACTAATCTTGTGGGATATAGTACATTTGTGCCACAGGGTGTAGCATTGTGAAAATGTTTATACATTTTCAAAATTACATATATATGGATATATCAAAATGAAAAAGTTTTAGTCTATCATTAATATTTCCTTTTTGTACTAACTTTTCCAAGATGAGATCCAACATCAAACACCCAATGGTACTATCACTAGCAGCCTAGAACCCCCTAGACTGCCACAACACCTCAAACTGCCCATGCAGAGGAGTGCAGATGCTGATCCTGGAAGGAAATCACCGAACAGACCTGTTCCAGATGGAAAATTTGAACCTTGTCCTGAGGTGGATGTAGGAAAGTTCATGTGTAGGCTACAGGATGGAGGGACCAAGGCTACCCCCAAAACCACCAATGGACCTGTGCCTGCCTCTGGGCCCATGAAGACACCATCTTTGCATGTAAAAAGACAGGCTCCTCGGCCTCTAGTTCAGCATAAGGAAGGTAAGTGTTTGGGAGTTCTTCAGGCACTAGAACTGGACCCACCTATTTATCACCTTGAGTTCCTTTTGGCTTTGGAGATATCATTAAGTGGAAATCTCTTTCGGTGTACTAGTACTCATCCTGGAATGGTGTGTGAAACTATAAAAGCTGTTCACAATAGTTACTTAGAATGTAAGCTTTATTAGAGAAAGAATTTGGAGCATGTTTTATTTTCTGTATATTCCTAGTGTGTAGAATAATACCTGGATGACACGTATTAAGCACTTTTTATTTGTGGAATTAAATCATGAATGATACTGAGAATATTCTGGCTTCTATTGCCATTTATCAAATAACTTCTATGTATCTAGCACTGTACTAGATTTTGTCATACCATTTCTTATTCTCCATGACCCTACAGTATAAAATGTATTGTATCTTTATTAGAAAATTTATTTATATCCGGTAAGTAGCAGTCTGTTCTTTCAACAAAGGCCTATCACTTTACCTTTTGATAAAAAGCTTTGAATCTATAAATTATTATTTTCTTGATCTCATTTTGAAGTTTGGAAGAAGTAGGTACAAAAGGGTATAACAACTCCCCCAAAACTCCAGGTTGTTGAAATTATTACAGATTGAAGATGCTGAATTTCACTCGCTTTGTATAGGAAGACTCGCTAAGAGGTTGTGGTTGATCCAGAGGGATATTTTGTAGGATATAAGTCTGTGAAAATAATGTAATACAATGGAAAGAATATAAGCTTGGGTCTCAGACAGACTTCATTCCAAATTCTGACTTTCCTACTTTGTAGTTAGATAACATTCTAAATGTATGTATTATATGTTTATATCCTGTCCTATTCTAAAATAGATTGCGACCTTTTGCATTGTAGCCAAATGTAAAAACTTTTTAAATAATAATAGTAGTTTCTTTTACAACTATATATTGAGCATTGAGTGTGTACCTGGCCCTGTTCAGCACATAGCAATGAGAAAGACATGCAGTGTGAGTTGTGATTAAAACATAGCTTGGCAAACTGTGGCTTGTGGTCTACATAGGGCCACTGATTCATATTTATGTAATATGTAAGCTAAAATTATTTTTCTAAAATTTTTAAATGTTTGAGAAAAGATAAAAGGAAAAATTATATTTTATGATACATGAAAATTTTAAAAAGTTCAAATTGACCCTGGGGTGATAACAAGGTAGAAGGTGTTAATTGTCGAATCTGTGATATAAATAACCTATAGAGAAATAAGATAGGTAAATAGCTGCACTCTCTTCATTCACTGATTAGAGACATCTGCTATAATAATGCCTGTAAGTATAATATCATGTATGCACCTTATACGACACCGAAACATTACAAAAACATTTTGCAGTGTATTGATTTGTCGATTCTGTCCTGTTAATTTGTCTTGAAACTGTCTCATGACTATTTGTTCTTCAATAATAATACTACTACTACTACTAATAATAATAAAATTTGTGTTAATAACATAAATATATCATTCTTTGACACATCACCTAAGGCTGCTTCCATACTACAGAAACAAAATGCAGTGGGAGCAAACTAAACCATATGGCCTGCAAAAGCCTTAAATATCAATGATATTATATACTTACTAGAAAACTACCACAGAGTTGGTTCCAAAACAACTAATTTGAAGATAACATCATGCAGTACAGCCATCATTGTTGAGTTCTTATTACCTTGTTTAGTGAAATTTTGTATCATTTCTAGTGTTTTTTTTTTCTTTTACTACTTTGTATTTTTTAAAAAATAAAAGTTAAAAAAAAGAGAAACCAAAAATTCTAAGTTCTTAGGGGAAAATATGTCTATTGTTCAGGTAAAATACAGCTCTTCTGTTTTTGAGGCCAGGGGAAAATTTCAGCCATGGATTGTGACATATAACAATCTCAGCATGGGATGATGGCATTGTCTCTGAACACAGTTTATTAAAATGTCTATTCTGTGTGAGATCCAGTACAATTTCATTGAAGTAACTGGCACTGGAATATCTGTTTTGATTCCCCTGATATATCTATGTAATCACAGGTAATTAACATCTTTATACACTACATGATACTTTACTTGGAAGACCCCAAAAATTCCACCAAGAAACTACTAGAACTGATACGGAAATTCAGTAGCATAGCAGGTTACAAAATCAATATGCAGAAGTCAATAGCATTCCTCTATACAGATAACAAACAGACTGAAAGGGAAACTATAGAAACAATACCTTTCACAATAGCACCGCGGAAAATGAAATACCTTGGGATTCACTTAACCAAGGAAGTCAAAGATCTTTTCACAGAAAATTACAACACCCTAAG
>PVKA01046131.1:0-15105 GCA_004027165.1 Ctenomys sociabilis | reverse complement strand
TAAAAACAACACTGAGATACCATCTCACTCCAGAAAGAATGGCTATCATAAGGAAATCAACCAACAACAAATGTTGGAGAGGTTGTGGGGAAAAGGGAACACTTCTCCACTGCTGGTGGGAATGTAGACTGGTACAACCATTGTGGAGGTCAGTGTGGAGACTCCTCAAAAGAGTAGGACTAGAAATCCCATTCAAGCCTGCTATGCCCCTACTGGGAATTTTCCCAAAGGATCTGAAAACATGGTATCATAGTGATATATGTGTACCTATGTTTATAGCAGCACAATATGTGATAGCAAAATCTTGGAAACAACCAAGATGTCCATCACATGAGGAATGGTTGAAAAAGTTGTGGTATTTCTATATAATGGAGTATTACTCAGCTATTAAGAATGATAAGTTTGAAGCATTTATACTGAAGTGGATGCCACTTGAACATATACTCATAAGTGAAATAAACCAGACACACATGTGTAAATATCATATAGTCTCCCTAGTATAACAAGCTGAAAGCAGAAATACAAAAGGAAATGTACAACAACAACTAAAATCAATTGAGTCAGATAAGGCAAAGTGAATGGCATATGCTTCAGGATACTAATCAGCTTTTCTTCTGGATGGTTAACAACCTAAGTTCACAAATCAGAGATGGAGAAATAGAAGAGTTCAAGGCCAGCCAACATTTTGGCTGTAGCTTTTCAAGGTCAGCAAAGACTCAGGACATAGGAGAACCTTACTGCAACATCATGAAACTCAGTTGAGCTCCAAGTTTTCTGAACAAGGACATTATGGAGTCACAGAGGAAAGAGATTGAAGTTCTATAGTATGCCTGGGGAGAGTCACATGGAGAGAAAACTTTCTCTCAGGCTCTCACAGATAGCAAACTGGTCAAGCATTGGCTGTGACTCATCCATATGGATGACAGAGACAAAGGATCTACTGAATAATGTACAGGACTACAAGATAAACCTTGAGGGGACTTCACTGACCTCATAAGAAACATAAAGTACATGTGTTGGTGTATAAGTCTTGCTCTATCTAGGTCTTAACCATCCAGCAGGAAAGTATAAAAATGACTTTTCCATACACTGCGGGGCCATAATAATAAGTTGCACTGTAAATCTCTATGGTCGACAACTTCTTCAGATAACTCATTATTGTTGTGGAATGCTGGACTGTGTTGGATTGTGTTGTCGAGTTCAAGCACCTAAGTTATTTGAATGACAATGGAGTGTCCATCTTTGACAGGTGTAGACAAATGAAGGGGTATAGAAAGGAAGAATCATGATGTGTGTGTATGGACAGTACAGTTGCGATAGATAACGCTGTGCTTCTACATAATTCTATGAGAGGCAAGATTTGTACTAATGGTGATTGGACAGGATATTATGTCAGCTTCTAGTACTATAGACAACCACTAGGAAAATTACAAGGTAGAAAGTATTAATTGTTGAATCTTTGATGTAATCCAGGTATAAAAAATAGGATACGCAAACAGCTACACTCTCTTTATTTAATGATAAGAGACATGCAGTATAATAATATCTGTAAGTATAATATCATGTATGCACCTTATATGATACCAAAACATTATGAAAACAGTTTGCAGTGTATTAATTTATCAAATCCATCTTGTCAAGGTATCTTAAAACTGTCTCATTGATATTTGTTCTTCAATAAAACAAAATTTTTTTAAAATAATAATAATGCAGTACAGTAACTATTTTGCACAGCATTTACATTGTATTAACCATCATAAGTAAGCCTAAAAATGACTTGAAGTAGGTGTCATATAAAAAAATATTATTTTATATAAAGAACTCTAGGGGATATCCAAAGATTTTAACATTTACAGGAGAACCTGGAACTAATCCCTATTAACACCAAAATATATTTCTACCAATACTTATTATTGATTACTGGATTACTCTGCTGAATTCATGCACCTACAATGCATGAATGGCAATGGAATACACATGTCTGACAAAAGTAAAGAAAAATGGAGATATAAATCAAGGACCATTTTGTAGTGAATATGTGTGTGTGTGTGTGTGTGTGTGTGTAAGTGTGAACACAATAGGTTAAATATACAGATACTTTCTCTTAGTTCAATGAGAAGAGGTTTTGAACTAATAATGTTTAGACACGATATCATGTCTGGATCTTGTACTAGCAATAACTACTACAAGGACAGCAATATGCAAAACATTAATTAATGTAACTGTACTATCTCATTGTTTTGAAACTATATCATTGCTACTTCTTTCTCATTAAAATATGAAAAACAAAAAGAAGGAATAACTGAGATGAGGAGCAAGTTGGAAGAGGGGGTGAGGGAAAGAGATGCATCTATGTATGTAAGCAGGATGCCTTGCATAATTATACTATAGATTTCTGCTCGTCTGTGGAAAGGAGTAATTAATGCTTAATAATTTTTGGTCTTTTTTCAATTTTTTTCTTCATAATTTCTTATCATTCTTTTTTTTCTTTCTTCTTCCAATTTTTCATGCATATTTCCAGTAATCTGAACAACTAATCTGAAGAGAGTACTATACAATATAACAAATATTGTCAAATTCATATTACTTTGTTTAATGAAATCCCGCATCATTTGTACTGTTTTTTGTTTTAAAACTCTTTTGTAATGTCTCTAAAAATAAAAATAAATAAAGAATGTGAGAAAACTTCCAACCAAAAAAAAAACACAGCAAGAAGATTATACATCATGATCAAGTGGGATTCATCCCAGGAATGCAGGAGTAGTTAAATAAATGCAAATAAATAAATATAATATACTACATCAACAGAAATAAAGACAAAATTTACATGATTATCTCAGGAGATGTTGAAAAAGCTTTTGACAAACCACAACACTCATTCATGATTTTTAAAAACCTACATAAAATCAGAATAAATGCTCTTTGTCTCAACCTGATAAAAGTCATCTATAACAAACCAATAGCCAACATCATACTAAATGGACAAAACTAAAAATATTCACTTTAAAATCAGGAACAAGACAAGAATATCCACTGTCACCACTCATATTCAATATACTTCTGGAAATGTTAGCTGAGCAATTAGACAAAAAGAGACAAAAGGAATAACGATTGGAAAGAAAGAAATGAAATTATCATTATTCACAGAAGACATGTTACTCTACATAAAAACCCCAAAAACTGCCTCCAATATACTTTTAGATTTAATAACTAAATTCAGTATCATACTAGGATACAAAGTCAACAATCAAAAGTCAACAGTACTCCTGTACACAAATAAACACACTGCAAGAGAAACTGGGGAAACCAAACCTTTCACAATAGCATCCAAAAACCTGAAATAGGATTCAGTCTTTTAAAAGGAAGAAAATAGACCTATACAGTGAAAATTACAATTCTCTGAGAAAAGAGACTGAAGACAATTTCAGAAAATGGAAAGACATTCCTTACACATTGATATGAAAAACCAACATTATGAAAATGGCCATACTCACAAAGCAATCCCAATTAAAATACCATTAGTATACCTCACAGATGTTCCTAAATTCATCTGGAATCAGAGGAGACCTAGAATACCAAAAGCAATATTGAGCAACAAAAGAAAGGCAGGAAACATCACATTCACTGACTTGAAATTATACTACAAAGATTCTGTGGTAAAATCAGTATGTACTGGCCAAAAAAAAATACAGAACTGAGGATCAGTGAAACAGACTAGAAGATGCAGACACAACTACAAGCACACTCAACCACCTTATCTTTGACAAAGGGGCCAAACACCTTCACTGGAAGAGTGTATCTTTAATAAATAATGTTGGAAAAATGGCTCTCCACATGCTGAAGGCTAAAATTAGACCCATATCTAAACTAAAGCAAAAATGGATAAAGACTTAAATATTAAAACAGAAACACTAAATTGACTGAGGAGAAAGTAGGTAAAAATATTGAAGACATAGGGGTAGGTAGAGAGTTCATGAACAAAAAACAAATTCCATGGGAAATACTTCAAAGAATCAACAATTGGGATCTCATCTTTTGAAAAAGTTTCTGCCCATCAAGAGAAAATACCAGCAGAGTAAAACAAAAACCCACATATTGGAAAAAATTTTAGCCCTCAAAGCACTTCTATCTAAATATGTAAAGAATTTTTAGAAAATCAGGCACCCAAAATTCAAAGATCCAGTACAAAAGTGAACATCCAAAATAAATGAACATGACTGGGGAGCTAGCTCAGTAGAATAAGCACTTGCCTGGCAAGTGCAAGGTCCTGAGTTCAATCCTCAGTAACGCCAAAACAATTTTTTTTTAAATAGGAAAAAAAAAATAAAAATAAATAAATGAACATTTTTCAGATGAAGAAATACAAATGGAAAATAAATATATTTTAAAATGTGCAACATCAGGAATCATTTGAGAATTACATATCAAAACACCACTGAGATTTCATGTCACCCCAGAAAGAATAGCTATCATCAAGTCAACCCATAATAAATGCCGGAGAGGCTGTGGAGAAAAAGAAACCCTTCTCCACTGTTGGTGGGAATGTTAACTAGGACAATAACTATGGAAATCAATATCAACGTTCTTCAATACATTAGTGATCCCATTCAACCTAACTATTTCCCTCCTCAGTATTTTCCCAAAAGAATTGAAAACATCATACCACAGCGATGTATGTGCACCCATGTTTATAGTAGCACAATTTCTCATAGATAACTCTTGGAAAAACCCAAATGCACATCAAATGAGGAATGGATAAGAAAAGATGTGGCATTTTTAAACACGAGTATTTTAGCTATGAAAAAGGTGAACTCAAGGCTGTCAGTGCTAAGTGGATGCAACTAGTGGTCACACTCTTAAGTGAAGTAAATCCGACCCATATGTGTAAACATCATGTTGTCTCACAAGTGTAAGAACCTGAAAGAGAAATAAAATTTAAAATGTACAACAGAAACTGAAAAAGAATTATTCAGCTTTGATATCAGAATTGCAGTTTTTTATTATTTTACATCTCCTTATAGTTTCCCCATATCTATTAAAATCTACATTCTGATTTGTATGCTGTAAATCTTTTCTAGCTAAACATTAATATTGCCATATTTACTTTAAACTCCCTATGTAGTAATTCTTACATGTAGGTGATATTTGATCTGTAGACTGCATTATCTTTTTATAATGGTTTGTTTTTCCTTCTTTGTTCACATGTCCTCTGTTTTTTTTATTCCTTAGTTGTCAGACACTGAATGTAGTACAAGACAATCTAAAGTATGTACTCTCTAAAGTATATAGTATTGATGCCCAGAAATTCCTCTTCTGCCCAACAGTCTGCATGAGGAGATGAGTCAATCTTGCCAAAAATTCAAGTTATGTTTGGGTTGAATTGTTGCTTTAATGAACTACATGTCCTATATCATCTAGAATGAAAAAATCTAAATCAGAATTTCACCTTTGATATGAAGATTTAAATAAATTTGCAAATCAGCTCATTATATTTGGAGTCTAGTTTTCTCAGGAAACTAAAAGAAAATGAAACTACAGAGAGAGATGCAAGAATCATATCATGAGAATTTTGAATGCCATTAGCAAAATGTAGGCTTTATTTTGCATGTAAACATTAGAGTTATTTAAGCTGATGAGTGCTATAATTATATTTGGATTTTAGAGCACTACTCTGGCCTGTAGTACATACTGGAGAGGGCCAATTCCCAAGGCAGATTTATAAATAAAGAAGCAGTAGCAATTAGCACTGTACCAGAAATATATAAACAAGAAGCAAGATCCAATGGAAAGATGAGATTCTGTTCTGAAAACTGGTTGTTTCAGTGGAAATGAAGAAAAGTTGATATTATTTTCTAGTACTTGGGACTTAACCCAATACCTTGTGCTAAACTACATGCTCAAGCTTTTTTATTCTTGCATTTTCAGGTGAGGCCTTTCTAAATTGCTGAGCTGTCCAAAAACTTGGAATGCTTTTGTCTCATCCACCCAAGTAACTGAGATTTTAGGCAAGAGCCATCACATCTGGATTGGATACACTTTTAAATTATATAGAAATTATAAAATAAGTGCAAAGATAATGTACAGTTGGATTTTCTAGCTAAAGGATAAACATAGAGGTCAAACATGATGTTCAGTTTTCTGTCTTAAGAAGTAAGTGATTTTTGTATAACTGGAATAGAAGAATCTTCCATAAGGGAAAAAAAATCAGAATTTCAGACAATGTTTGGACTCCTCAAAATAAGCAATGGGAAAAGACAAATCAATTTGGCCTGAAACTCAAGGAAAAGGTCTGTAATTAAGAAGTGTGTTAGATACTAATTAAAATCCTGAAATTAATAGAAATCTGAAAAGTAGCTTCATCTAAAAACTATACAAAGACAAATGTTCTTTAAGAGAATCAGCCAGTTTTTTTACATTTGACAAAACCTAACTTAGTTAAAACCAGGTAATAAGCAGAAAGCTGAGAATCAAATTCAACCAAAGTTAAACTAGACAACAATATAATAGTGCTTATGGAGTTTCAGGATTAAGAAATTTATCTGTGATGGAGTAAAAGCATTATTGAATCAGAAAGAATGAAAGGCAGATTGCACTTCAGGAGAGATTGTGAAATAAAGATATAATTGTAGATCCTGTAGACTTACACTAGAAAAAAAAGACAAGATCATACCTATAAGCAAATGTGTGGTTAAATACCATGGATAAGGAGTTGAGAGAGAGAACAAGTTTCATAGAAAGGAAGGGAAACCAGACTAGCGAATCTAGGTCACTATGAGAGGCTCAAGGGATGGATTCTGAGCATATATATTATTACTTGGACATGATACCTGACATTCTTAACTTAGGGAAGGAGGAGAAGTTGATTATAGCTCACAGTTATAGTCCATGGTTGGATAACTCCAGGCCAGAAGTGGCACATCAGAAGGGCCTGGTTGAGGAAAGTGGCTGATATTGTCCCACCCAGGAAGCAAAGAAAGAAGGAAAGAGGAATGGAAGGAGCTATTTCATTCTACATCCCACATCCTGTGACCTCCCTCTTCCAACCAGATTTTATCTCATAGTAGCAAGTCACATGTATCAGTCACATCATTCAATCACCTTCCACAAGCCCCACCTCTGGGCACAGCAGGCTTTGGGGGAATGTTCTCTGTCTAAACCATAGCATTCTTCTCCTAGCCCCAAAAGATTCACATGCATCTCTTTATGCAAATGCTTTAGTCTGTCTTTAAAAATTGTCAATTTCTATAAAAATTGCCAATTAGTTTAATAGTTCCTACATTGCTAAAAAGTCCAAGTCCAAAGTCTTTTCTGAGAGTCAAGAAAAACCCTGAACTATACAATTCAAAAAAAAAAAAAAAAAAGTTAAATTCTGCCAATGTTCAATGGCACAGAATAAATGTTACCATTCCAAAAAGAAAAAATAAGGAGATAGAAATTAGTGAGACCAAAACCCAGCAGGGAAAAGAGCAAATCCAGTCATTCCATGTCTGGCACCTGGGGCAAGTTGTAAGGTATGAACTCCAACCAGCTTGGGCAGCACTCCTGCAGCCCTCATGGCTTCTCTCTTGGGGTAGCTCCCCTCAGTGCCTGCCACTTTCCTCAGATGTACCATATTCCTGGCATCTCCCTTATCCTGGGACCTCAGCTCTACCTTTGGCTTCATTCTCACAGCTTTGTATGCTGCCTTCTCAGGGATGCACCTTCTTCTGAAATCTGGGTGGAAACCTCATGGACTCCACAACTCTGATAATGCCAAAGTCTGCTGACAGGTCAAGCAGTAGTCAAGCCTCCTTGAATAATGGCTACAGTGGCCTCTGGATATCTGGATAGCTGAGCACTGAGACAAATCAGGACAGGTAATCCTCTGGGAGGCCCCTTTCAAACAAAGAGCCCTGGGACTTTCTTCCCAAGAAATAAAATTCTTTCACTTTTGCACCCTTAAGCCTGCAAAGAGCAGGGCCTTGTGGATCCCTGAGAAGCTCTTAAGGTGTCCCTTCTATTGTCCTGATCCAAATCCCATGATTTCTTTTAAATGTTAATCTTTATAGTAACCATGCTTTCCTGTGTCCCTACTGTGCAGACCTTCCATCTCCAGAGAAAGTGAAAACTTTTATTTTTATTTTTATTTTTTTGACAGAACCAGGGATTGAACTCAGACCCTTGCACTTGCCAGGGAAGTGTTTATTCCACTAAGCCATCTCCCCAGCCCATGAAAACTTCTCAAGTGGGTCTTTTTCTTCCTGTTTCTTCATGTAGATCTCATTAATAGAAACAAGCAGTACTTGTGCCATAGCCCCATCATTGGTCTTCCTTGAAATTTTCTTTCCCAGATTAATCAGTACACTATACCTAGTCTTCTGAACAATCTCAGGGAATAGACAAAATATACATTAATTTTGTGTATGTGAGAATATAACCCGCATGGCCTTGAATCCTATGGTGAGTGGTGTTCTTGTTCCAAAGTGAAACCCCATGAGCCTGGCTTTTCCCATCTGTGTTTCTACCAGCATTCTGATCAACTGACTTATGACCAGAATCTCACATCAACCTCAGATTGTAGGACTCTATAGCTTTTGAAGCTAGCATCTCCAAACACTTGCAAATTCCTCCCACAAACCAGTTCCAAAGTCTTCTAAACAGCATGGTCATGTTAACTCCAACAATGATCCCACTTTTACCAAAATCTGTCATGGTCACTTTTGTCATCACTTGGACAAAATACCTGATACCTAAAACTTAAAGGAGGACAGATTTGTTATGGCTGAGATTTTAGAAGTCTTAGGTCTGCACAGCAGAAACAGCATGTTTAAAAAAAATTTTAGAAGTCCAGTGGTGAAAATCTGTTCACATAATTGCAACCAGGAGGCAGAGAGCGAAGGAGCCAAAAGGGAGGTAGGCCCTTCCCAATCACACATCTCAGGCCAAGTCCCACCTCCCAGAAGCACATTTAGCTATTCATCCCCCATGATGCAAGCACATGAGACTTTGAGGGACATTTTAGATCTAACCTATAATAATCAGAGTGATCCAGAGTTAGCATTTTGCCAGGCACATATAATGGTGGAAAGATGACTGACCCATTGATATTTCTTGAACTAAGACATACAAGGTAAAGATGGATATGTGAGGAAGAAAACAGAGGCTGGTAGAAATAATAGCATTCTCATGTGCACATAATTGCTTTTGGCATAGATTAGGTGCAGCATCCATGGTATGAGATGATACACACTTTGAATCCTAAACCCTCAAGCAGTTCCTTGGAGCTTCCAACTCCATTATTCAATAGATGTATGTTCTTCATCGAGTCATTAAATCAGGACAATAATTCTCAGGGTTATGCATACATGACAGCAGCTTATAAACTGTCATTAAGATAGCTTGGATACAAAACAGAAACCTATAAAGACACTAAACAACTTAATTCCCTTTCCCAAGGCAGGATCAAGATGAGAGACAAGAACAACTTAAGAGTTACAAACCTGTCCACGGAATTTAAGACCAAGCTCCATGGACTTTAGCGATGTAAAGCAGAAATAAAGTCTACATCTTTGTCATACACTCATTATAAATTGCTTCTTGGACTATCAAACATTTCAGTTTAGTATTTACTTTTCATTTAATCACCTGAAAATATATGTGCTGTTTTTTATACTTTTCTTTCCTGATATATCTCTTAAATAATAAATAACATTTTGAATCATCTTCATCCTGCTGTATAGGGAAGTGAAGTTTTATGATAAGAGTGATGCAGCAATTCAGATAATTCTATCCTTCATAATTCAAGGTTTAAGTTACACATTCAAAAATTTTCAACAGAAGAAAGATTTTCTGTCTATAAATACATAAGAATAAATGCACTGAAGATAGCACAAAATTTAAACTCATAATTTAACTTAGAAAGCAACAACAGGTATATTAAAATTATACACCTTATAGCCTATTCTTTTCACCGGGCTATTTTAAATTTTTGCCTTGGAGAGAAAAAATACAAACGAAGATCCAGTAGATATGTGCACTGCAATATTAAAATTTTAAATCTTTGAAGTTATACATGGGCTTCTTTCCTTGTCTTTAAGAAAAGTTGGACTCCAGCTTAACAATCAGTAATAAACTCAGAGCCTAATTAACATTATAATTCTACTATAACATTAATATTTTAAGCCAAACTCTACAAACCAAAAGTAAACTTCACGATAGTTAGAAGCTGCTAAAGCAACCAGACATCTTCTGTCTCTTACTTATCAACACAAACAAGAACACCTTATTAAAAAAAAAATCTTCTTTTGGATATGTGTATAAAGTTTTCCACTGGTGAAAACAGTGCAAGCCAGTGGAAAGGTCTGTACCTGTTCAAGCCAAAGTTCCCACATTAGAAGCCTTGGTAGTTGTTATAAGTGGGAAAATATAAGATGGAAGTGGGGAGAGGTGTCTTAGTGTTCAGGCATGATAAATTTTAAGTGGTAGTACTTGATGTTGAACTTTTTTTTGCATTTTTCCTGTTTATTTAAGAGAGTACAAAATAGTATTAAAACAGAAAAACTGCAAGTGACACAGAATTTCACTTAACAAAATAATATGAATTTCACAGTGTTTGTTGTAAGGTATAGTGTTGAGCAATGTCGGCATTTTTATCAGCAGTGGTTTTACCTAGTCCTTGTGCTTTGAATCTGGAGACTTTCTATGTAAATTTTGAAGTCGCACTTTGCCTGTTAGCAGTTATTACCCAGAAGCCTCAGTGTTAGGACACCGCTTCAGTACTCTGACTGCCGACAATTGCTTCTGCCCCATCCGTCAGGAAGAAGCTGGAGCAGTCATGCCCATTTTCCCCTAACAGCAGTCAAGGACGCTTCTCCAGAGGGAATTTGTAATAGGCAGAGCAGGTAGCGAGGGACAAAGTACCCAAGATGGAACTGGGATGCCCCAGGGAGGGTCAAGATAAAACCTTAACACTGAATTCTAAGAAGAACCAGGCCAAAAGGTGGAGACACAATGGCCAGGGTTGAATTTTTGTAGTCCTACCTCTAGCTGAACTATTTTGCAACCCCATAGATTAAACTCAGCCTATGGCAGAGTGGTCTAAGATGTGGTATTTTTCTTACAGCAAAACTGCTAGACAACCTACCTTCCAACTCCCTCCTGACTACAAGAGCTTTCTTCTAATAAACCTTCTTTCCCACCTGCAAGCAAAACAAAAAAAGGTTATACTAATAATTATTCTATCTTCTTTGTATACTTTTCATTTTAAATTCAATGACACTTGCCTACCTACAATGGCAATTTGATCAATATTTTCATGTATTATGATAATATAATTGGTTGTATCCTTACATAGTAATTTAATCTCATTACATGTGTTCCTCTCACTTTTACTCTTTCTGGAAGTGATGACTAGTTTCCTACCTGTGCTTAATGATCCTGGTGAATCCTATATTTCTCTACAAATAAGCTTAAGTAGTTCTGCTGCCACCCAAGATGATTTAGTGTTGAACTAATATTTCCCTAGCACCAAATGAACATATAATATCTTAACTCTTGATCTATCCCCATATGGCCAAAAAAAAACACATCCCACCAGGACAGGCTTCTAAATATGAGTCTTCTGAGGCCTTGCATCCTTTCCCCCTTGGAGTTTGCAGAAGTGGTTTTAAAATATTTGATCTAATTCATTCTTTGCCTAAAATTCTAGACTTTTTATTTGAAATTATCTTTAATGTATCTCTTATATGCACACTTACATGTGTGTGAGAGGGTATGTGTCTGCCGTGTGTACACACTGTACATACAGAGATCAGTGTTCCTCAGCTTGCTGTGGGAAGATTTCATAATAAATATATTGCAAGTTGGAAACACTTTGAGCAGGTCTCATCTGCTGAATCTCGTGCCTGGCAACCCGAGAGCCTCTTTCGCTCACCCTCATGATCACAAGACAGATCGGAGCTGCCGTTGGCTACTGCTAGCCCAGTATATCAAAACAGGATCAGAGCGTATGCCGCTAGTCCAGGACACTGTTCAAGTCCAAAGCAAAGTCTCTTGAATGCCAATCACTTTTGACTCTGGAGGAGAGTAGGAAAATTATGTAAAGCCGTGGTACGCTGGAGACCATCGATGTAGATATGCAGATATTGCCAACTTATTTTCCCCACCCCATCGAATAGCTTGAGCCCTTTCATTATATGCACCTAAATCATTTTTTATGGAATACATATCAGTGTACCAACTGAATTTCACCCTCTCAAAAAAAATACTTTTCCCTAAAAGAATAATGAGTGCTCCTTCAGCTACAGGATCTGTACGGTTTTGTCATTACAATAAATAATTGTATGTTGTTCTTGTATCTTTCACTTAAATGTTTGAGACCTTTAATTCTGATATAATTTGGGAGCTTTAATAAATTCCTTCTAAATTTTAGACTGAAGCCTTTCTTCTACTAAGGGAAAAAAAAATTCTATAATTTTTTCATTATTATCTGTCTTCTGTTCCCTGTCCCTCTTAGTTATGCCTGTCAAGCGTCCTCAGCCCTGATTTCCATTTCCTTTTGTCTGTGTCACAAGCTACTTACTCCATGCAGTTTTCCAAAACAATAACTTAGTTCTCACCAGTGATCCATCGTTTTCATTCTTTAATGAACTGTAAAATTCAGGAACCTCTCTTTCTAGTTTTTCTGTTGTTGTTTGACTTCATCTAATTGAAAGCTCCTTTTCCCTGTTCTAATGCCCTGTGTTATCTCTCTTTTGGTTTCTCCTCAAAATTAATCACCTCTTTTAATGATTTGGTGTGGGCAGCTTGAGTCATACTAAATTATAATTTGAAGCCCTAGCCTTACATTAGAGGCTCATGACAGGACTTTAAGAAACACTGGTGCCTGGGCCACATCCCCAGCTATGCTGACTTAATTGGTCTGTGCAGCATCCAAGCAGAGGTATTTTTAGAAATTCTAATGTGCATCCAAAGACTAAGATCCACAGTTACAGAAGAATGCCAATGACCCCAGGGTGCCCACAGTTGTATTTTCCTGCATCCTCCACACAGGCTGTATCTCCAGGCCAATTACACAAAGAAGCCAGCTCCTGCTATGGAGTCCGCAGAGAGTGAGATGCAGCTTGGTACTGGACTATAGACTGCAGGACACCATTGGGTTGTCAGGGGAAAACCTGCTCTCCCCAGGCAGAGTGGTACATGGAGTCCCGCAGAGCGGCTCTCCAACTCTGGGCAGACGTAAGCAGTGAAGAAACACATCTTAAGCACCAGCAGCCACAGCAATGGCTACGTCTGAGACCTGCTGTCAGAAGAGAGGCTTGAGCCATCACCCCAGATTGTTTAAACCCCAGCACTGTCCCTTCCAGAAACATTTGATGAAATCTCAACATCAGAGACACATCCTGCAGGCTCCACTGTGCAAAGCAGGCCGCCCCTGAGGGGGAGGAGACTTCACAAAGGCAGAGCCAGGTACTGCAGGTGCTTCCTTCCTGACCCTTCTAAAATGTCTCTCCTTAGGTATAGCTGGGCAGGCCACATGCCTTGGCATAACTTGCCCAAATGTGTTAAGTTTGTATTCCATAAATATATTTTTGGACAGCAATATAGTTTTATTTAGTTTTTCATTGACAGGTATATATGGTATGTAACATGAAGTTTTGATATTCGTATACAAGATGGCTAAATCAAACTGCTTAACATATGCACTGCCTCACACACTTAGTTTTTTGTAATGAGAACATGCAAAAAGAAAAAGTCCATGTTTGTTTATGCTTTTTGTAATTGCAAATGCAGTGATCTATGCTTTAAACTTTTTTTTATTTCTGTGAGAATGTATGCTAATCCAGCCAATAGTTACTAACAGGGAAAATGGAACATGTTGTTGTTCTTCATGTATAAAAACTATTTCTCAAAAAAAAAAACTTCAGATACCTGAATTACCTTAAGATTATTTTAAAAACTGAATTTAAGTGATTTGGAAAGAAGGAAGAAATGAAGGAGGGAAGAGGGAGACAACGAGAGAGATGGGGAGGAGGGAGGACAGAGAGAGAGAGAGAGAGAGAGAGAGAGAGAGAGAGAGAGAGAAACACATCTCTCTTAGCAGTTGACAGTAAGTCTTTATTTCAAGTGAGGTATGAATCATCTCTGCCCTACAACCCTTCAATCCTAGAAAATCTTCCAATTACAAAGTGAGTGATTGTGTTAAGATATTCCCACCTACAATTCAGTTATGATTAGAAATCAATACTGACCCTGTGTTTACTTGTATTTAACTTATCATAATCTAAGGTTGTGGTATTTTTCATATATACATTGCTGGACCCCAAACTGAGGTTTTAGAGAATAGGAGTTGTATCTGACTGTTGAATTCCATAGTCATTGTTACCTGGCACATAAGCCACCAGTAAACACTTACTGATTTAAAAATACTCTTAAAGGAACCACCAAGCAGGGCAAGCAATGAAACAGAGAGGAAAAGTAGAGAACCAACAGCAGAAAATAGCATGACAAAGATAAGCTAATACATATCAGTTATACTATTCATATAAAGGGCCTCAATTCAATCAAAAGAAACACACTGGCAGAGTGGATCAAGAAACAAAATCCATTAAGTGCCTGCCTGGAAAGTGCAAGGGCCTGAGTTAATCCCCAGTTCCAACAAAACAATAAGAACAAGTGGGTCTTATCTTCTTAAAAAGTTTCTGCATGTCAAAAGAAATTACCAACAGTAAATAGAAACCCATGAATTGGTAAAAAAAAAAAAACTTATAGTTGACCATCCCTCAAACAAAGGACTTCCATTTAGAACATAACTCCCTATGGTTGCAGAATGCTGGACTATGTTGGATTGTGGTGTCGAGTTCAAGCACCTAAGGTAGTTGAATGTCAATGGAGTGCCCACTTTTGACAGGTGTAGACAAAGGAAGGGGTGTACAAAGAAAAAATCATGATATGTGTGTATAGACAGTACATTTGGGATAGATAACGCTGTGCTTCTACATAATTCTATGATAGGCAAGATCTGCACTAATGGTGGTGGGACAGGATATTATGTCGGCTTTTAGTGCTATGATCATCCACTAGGTAAATAATTATTGAATTTTTGATATAATTCAGCTATAAAAAAAA
>PVKA01046130.1:0-15129 GCA_004027165.1 Ctenomys sociabilis | reverse complement strand
TTGTATTGCTTTTTGCATCTTCAGAATCTTTTTTGAGGATAAATATCCAGAATTAGGATCAGTAGGAAAAGGTGTGTGAAAATTGTATGGATTTTGCTTTTTGGTTTTCAAAACAGTACAGACCAAAGCAAAAAGCAGCTCCATTATATCATCTTCCTTTTTGAGGTTATCACTTTCTACAGTTGTTCCTAATTTTTTTGGACTAAAACTAGAAACTATACTTCTTTATTTTGCACATCTTTTATGATTATAAAATATTAATATTCTCCATGTTCATCCACACATCTTTCATGCCAAAGCAAAAATCCTGAAGGCGCTTCATCTTTATAGCCCGGGAGGCTATATTCTGATCGAAGCCTTGGAAGTCAGGGGCTGCTGAGGGCGGAGAAATGTCTTTTTTTTTTTTGGTCTTTTTGAGACAGGGTCTCACTATGCAGTTCAGGCTGGCCTCAAGCTCACTTTGTAGCTCAGGCTGGTCTCGAACTCACAACAATCCTCCTGCCTCAGCCTCCCAAGTGCTGGGATTACAGGCCTGCACAATGTCTTTGTTTTTACTATGCATATTTACATGTCATCTGCATATTGCATGTACATCATACCATGCCATGTACATCATGCATAGTACATCTATGCATGATGAACTGTAATGGATTGACTCTTCTTTACATGCTTGTTTTCATGGGACCAACAAAGTGAGCATGCACACTCCCCAGGCATGGACCAAGAGGATGAATCACACTGGTTTTTACATTCAAGGAACTTGCAACTTAGTGGGAAGTCCTGTAAATCAAAAATTGGCATATGTCTATATCTATAGATATCGCATGGCAATAATTGGAAACCAACTAAGCACAAAGTGATGGAAAATATTCCTAGCCGCATAAACAGTCTCTGGGAAGGCTATCTGATTGCTCAGCTCGCAGGAGCCTGGTTGAAGCTATCACGGCTCAGTCTCAGGACCACGGCCACCACCTGCGGGGTCCTCATGTCCCCTAGCTCAAATTTTAAACACGAATATAGAGGCATATGAGAGGCACCAGCGAGAGGCAAAGGCCAGGCTGGGAGCACCAGGAATCAGCCTGCTCTACGACAGCACCCGTGCTCTGTGCCAGTTACTCTGGAAACATCCCTGAGACTTACTGAAAGGTCCCGACTGTTCAGATTATGCTTCACTGCTCAAGTCCTGCCGGGCAAACTGTCTGCTATCAAACTTGCTAGAAACCTCAGTCCCACCGTTTCAGAAGTCCAAGAGCGAGACGGAGGGAATAGATCAACACAAACACTCACAGTCATCCCAGGAAGCTGTCCCTTCATGCTCAGGCAGGCGGAGAGGAGGACCAGCGGGCGAGATGGTGTTGGAGAACAGCTGTCAGATAGGAGCTGGGTATCCAGTGTTAGCGCAAATGCAGACCACTGTTGACAAATCTCAGATAATGCAATTTCAACAGGCGAGGTTAGGTAGGTAACCTCTGAAAACAGCATAGCCCCAAGTGTCCCCTGTCTCAGTTACTTTTCCCTAGTTGCTGGGACAAATTCCCAACACTCAACATGAAGAAAGGAAAGGTTTAGTTAGCTCATAGCTAGTGGTGGTTCCAGTCCATACTTGGCTGGCTTCAGAGGACAGCGGAGAGCAGAGGAAGGAGCAGCAGTCGGGGTATCAAGCCTCTCTCCCTTCCTTCCTTGCATGCTGACTGCAAAGAATGGAGCTCCACTGTGAAGATCTGAGCTCCTCCCAATTGACCGGGCTGCGGACATCAAGCTGCGAAGCTGTGGGGTGAGGATCAGAACTCCTCCAACAACGTGAGTCTCCTAGAAGTCTTCCTCAACCCCTTTATATTCTCCTTTTGAGCCACATCGCTCTAGGGCGGGGCCCCCGGGCAGGCCCCCGGGCGGGGCGTGGTATCACTAAACCCATCCAGCCAAGCTTCCGGCCTCTCAAGTTGATACAATGTCAACCAGTGCACCCCCCCCCCAAATGAGTTTTGAATTCTAAGAGCAGGACTAATAGGTAAAAACTTAATAGGGAGGCATAAAGGGGGGCTTGGGGATCCAAAAGATTCTGGGATGTTACAAAAGATCTCCCCACGATCTGAATAAAAGTCTCCAGACATGGGCTCTGTGAAGCACGTTTATAAAAAGTCTCCAGGAATGCTGAGAGCTAGCCACGCTAGGACTTCTGGGCTGGACCAGAAGTTCATTTCAAGGTGCCTTCCAAGACCGATTCACTGGGTCTCATCAGGCCACACAATGTCATCTGGCCTCCAGAGGTGCTCCAGAGGCCTCCGGAGGGCTCCCTGCTCTCAGCTCTCTCCCTGCACATGCCCCCAAACCCCCACTCTGTCATCTGACCCATTTTGTCGCCAGAGCTTCAGCACCAGGGCTCCCTGATGCCCTCTCCCCTCCCTGGGTTTCCCAGCTTATTATCCCCCACCCCGACCCCAGCCTTTGATAGAAGAAAAGGGACTCAGAACCAAAAGCCCAATGTTCTCAGTCTGGGTGGATCCTAACTTTGTCAAGCTTCAATATTCCTACCCACAAACAGAAATGACTGCTTCACACAGGGATGTTGCAAAGCATCGGATGAGATAATGTGTATGGAGGATGTTTTGACACCTGTAAAAACATGCACAAATGTTAATTTTTATTTTAGCAACTACTTATCTTCTATTGTTGTCAGCTCTGTCTTCCCTTGTTCCGCAAACACTCACTGAACACCTGCTTTCCGGCATGTGGCAGCGCTGGGGGGTGGGGGGCTGGGCAACGAATATGAAGAGGGCTTGTGTTCTCCAGAGGAGCTCCCTGTCCAACGTGGGCAGGCAGAGAGATACACAGGAATCTGTACTCTGTGTCACGGGTCAGCACAACTTCTTTCCTCATTTATGCAGCTCCAGAGCTCCAAACCGTGCCTGACACATAGCAAGTGCTCAGTGTTCGAGGCATGACTGACGAAAAGCTATGAATCCCGAATTGAGGGTGGGAGGGAGCCTTCCAAAATAACAAGGGTGCTGGGGCTCAAAGGGCCAGTAGAGAACCAGCCAATGGGAAGATCAACACCCACGTATGCTTAGCCTCTTCCACAGGGCTTTGAGCCCCTCGGTGCCAGCCTATGACAGACTCACTGTTGTGTCCCCCTGCTGGCCACACATTGTAAGTGCCAGCCTTCTCAAAATGAAATCGTTCTAAAGATCTTGATTTGATTTTTTTTCTTTTTTAGGGGCTGGCGAGATGGCTCAGTGGAATAAGTGCTTCCCTGATGTTTTTCTTTTTTTTTTTTTTAAAGCTAGCATCATAATTGTAGAAGTAACTTAGGTCTTTCGGGTCAGCCAGGCCCTTCAGCCGGCTCACAGTGACGTGGTTCACAGCGATGCCATCAACAAAGAGCTTGGCACCGCGTCAGAGCTCCTCGCGGGCTCTGCCCAGGGCTGCCAGGCACAGTTCAGTTCAGTCCATCTGCTGCAGTCCTCATCTGAGGATTTGGGAGCAGGTCTCTCATTACTGTAATAAAGACACTATGTTCTTTGCAGCGAAGGGATGGTTACCCAGGTAGGTTCCTATCCTCTAAATAACTGACATTTTCTCAAGAACAGAAGTCCAGTGAGACAAGGCCTTGCAAGCAAGCGGTGAGCACACCATGGCCCAGGCTTGGGGGCTGATCAGGGACCACATCTCTGAATGCACATACCAGGATGTGGGGTCAGAGAATTAGAGCAAGGGCACAGCTGTGACCCTGCCGGCCCTGGAGAAAGACATTGTGGAGGTCCTTCTATGAGATGCGTCCCTGCATCCAACAAGAGAAATGGAACCCTGAGACTGAGATAGCTTATAATCCCCTGTCTGAAGGCAGAGGCAGGGTAATCTCTCAGGACCCTTTCAATTATATGCCTTTCGGCCTACCAGAGGCTGTCTTTAAATCCTGTGAGAAGAGAGATGTTAAATGTGAGCACTTCTGTGAAGCTATGAGCACGAACAGGCTTCTGGCTGCAAGATGCTCCCTTCCAAAGTTCAGCGATTGCCGCGGAGCCTGCCGACACTGCCAGCTGCCCGGCTGGCGTGGGCCTGCGACTTCGCACCTTTTATTCCTGGAGCCAGGTGAGCAAGCAAAGCTCTAGAACCTCTGGTATTTAGGCAACACGTCTTCCCTCATTTGATGTTTTGCCTGTGTCTCAAATGGTGTGATATGAGGATTGATTGTTTGCATAAGTGGGTGGATGTAGAAGTTGTTGTACAAGTCAAATGACATTTTCCCTGCCTGGAGGAAATTACAGATTTAGGAAATGTTTAGTTCAAAATTCACACAAAATGAGCTGCTTGCTGCAGCAGTTTCTCCCACCTCCTCCTGCCCTCCTCCAACTACCGTGCAGTCTCTACCCTATGAACCTATCTGTGTGTTGCTTTTTATTATTACCCCAAGTTATTTTATTCATAGATTTACATGTGTATCAGCGGTTCCTGCAATCACAGTGTAAGGTCCATGAGAACAAGGCCATCACATTCAGTGTCTGGCCGGTTGACATGCGAATCAACGAGGGAATCTCCCGTGCACCTCATAACGCACCCCAGGTGCCATGCGTTTGGGCCTTGAGAGAAAGCAGCCTTACTGGTAAGTCATCCAAGAGAAGGCGGACTTCTCAGGTTCCTGGGAGTGTCTTCTCCAAGCCAGTGCTGCAGACCTGACCTCAAGCACAGGAGGACAAACTGAGCTGCAGTTATTTCAGCCGTGAGGATAAGGTTCTGTGCGTGCGTGCGTGCGTGCGTGTGTGCAATACATGTCTTCCTGGGCCAGGCTCCCAGGGCTTCATCACAGGCCTTCAAACTACCACCCAGGGTACCTGGGGCCTTCATCTTCCCTGTTTAAAATGAGTGCATTATAACCTCACAGGACTGTGGGAATTAAGTGGGTGAATACAAGTGGGGCACTTAGAATTCACCAGAGGGCCTGACAGCTCTCTTATCAGCTCCTCTGTCTGCAAAGCAAAGGTTTGCCTCCATTAAAAAAACCCAGCATTAAAGCAAATAGATGGAGGAGGCTGTGACGTGCTTGGATGAAACCTTAGAGGAAGAGGGTTCCCCTGAACTTAATGGCCTGCCGGCCGCCAAGGACTGTCAGTCCAAGTCCCGCACAGCCCCACAATAATGTTTTGTTTCTGTCCTCCACCAAGTGCCCCTTCTGGCTGCCTGGTTACTCCACAGCGCCACCTTCTGTGCTTCCTGGAAAGGGTCCGCCACCACCCGCCTACGCAGGCTGCCCCAAGGTTGCCCAGCTATTAGAGCTGGGTGCACACCCCAGACTCTAGCGCCAAGCCCTGCTCGGTGACTGCAGCAGAGCGGAGGTGGCAAAGGCTGAAGAGAGGCATTTGAAAGTGGCAGGGGGTGGAGAGGAGAGGAAGGAGGGACAGCAGCATCGGCCACCAACGTGTGAGACAAACCCGTGGGCGATTCGGAAACCCACAGCTCCAGACCCCAGCCGAGAACTGCAGAAGGTCATCTCAAAGCTAAGTCTCTGTGCTGTGCTTCTCCATTTAGTTATTACAAAGATAGCGGGACGATTTAATGGTGTTTACCGTTCTGCTGTAAATGTTCACAGCGAGCCTGCAACAGAGAGTGAAATAGACAGCACGTGACCCATCTCAAAGAGTGTTGTCCAAGGCCAGACGGAACTGGTCAACATCACCTGAGTCTTGTGCAGGCAGCGGGGTAGTGACAGGGGATAGAGGCCAGCTCTTGAGTAACAGGAGACATGCTAGCCTACACTAGACAGGGGCCTCCTGGTCACAAAGAGGCATGTGAAGATGGAGAGGAGAGAGGACAACAGTCATGTGCCCTGGGGTCTCCCTCAGAGCTGGGGGACAATGACATGGAAGAGAAACGCTCAGCCCCTACCTCCAACACACAAGACTGGTTTATTATTTCTTATATGCAACTGAAGCTCCAGATCCAAGCCAGCAAGGTAGATCTTCAGAAATTTACTAGAAAACATAGCATTCCATACAGAGCATCCGTCAACAAACATTAAATGTCCATTACATGTTGGCTACCTGTCTGGGCCTTGGGAAACTCAGACCTTCCCTAAAGGAGCTCACAGTTTATACAGGAGACAAATGGCCTCAAACAGCCTGTGAAGTTGCTGTAGCAGGTTCAACAGGAAGCCACAGAGAGGAGATGCCCTGCAGCTAAGTCCTGCAGGATGAGACAGAAGCTTGCCAGACAGAGAAAGGCTTTCTGAAGGTTGGGAAGAGCACGTGCCCAGGCTGGGGTCAGGTGAGCCTGATTGCTGGTGAGAAGCGAGTTCAGAGTAGCTGGGCTCGCCCTTCCTGGAGGAGGTCAGGCTGCAGAGGTGTGAGAACTTGGCCCTGAAGGCAAAGGGGGAGACTTTCAAACAGAGACACATGTGGCCTGAATCGGTAGCTGGGCTTAGGCGTGTGAGACCAACTGAACAGGAAGACTGGTGTGGAGAGTAAAGCTAAGGCTCATGCCGCGGAGAGGAGGGCCTCACTCCAAGCCTCCTCTAGGCAACTCAGGAAGCTCTCGCCAAAGAATTGCCTGAGGGCTGGCCAAATAGCTCGGTGGATTAAAGCACCTGCAAGGGCGGGGTTTTGGTCCATGGGCCTGCCAGGCTGGCCCCGCCCCCGGGGCACACTGAGATGGCAATTGAGACTGGGTGTGGTGGTGCACATCTGTAATCCCAGCTCTTGGGAGGCTGTAAACAGGAGAATCAGCGAGTCTGATCTAGTAGCGAGACCCTGAACACCTTGTAGACTCTTTCCTAAAATACAAAAAAAAGAAGGAAGGAAGGAAGAAAAGAAAAGAGAGAGAGAGAGAGAGAGAGAGAGAGAGAGAGAGAGAGAGAAAGAAAGAAAGAAAGAAAGAAAGAAAGAAAGAAAGAAAGAAAGAAAGAAAGAAAGAAAGAAAGAGAAAGAAAGAGCCTAGAGCTTTACATCCACAGCACTCTGGTGCTTGCTGGGTAGGTGAGTGCTGAAGTATCAGCACTACCAAGACTACTGCTTGAGGGAGGGAGGGAGGGAGAGAGGGAAGGAGACAGAGAGGGAGGGAGGAAGGGAGGGAGGGAAGGAGGGGTGCAAGTTCTTAGGCCCGACCAGTGGCCCATCTACATTCAGCCCAGACTTTCTCCCACTGTGCCAGGTAAGCTCCTGAGCAGATGGGGCCTTCTGCAGTGGCCACAGGCGACAGTTCTCCCTGACCTCTGCCTGTACTCCCAACCGGCCACATTTCCTCCCCTGATGCTATTACATAACAGGGCAGCAAATATCCCAAACCCTTGCTGTGTACCAGGCACCGAGCTTTTTGTGAATTTTCTCTTTGAACTGTACCACACTAGCGGCAGGCTCTAGAAAAAAATAAGCAAAATTCATCAAGACAGAAGGGCACTTGGCAAGGAAGAGAGAGCTAGCTAGGAGCCACCAGAGTCCTGAAATCACCAGCCAGCTGCCCCCAGACACCAGAGAACATCATGCAGCCGACGGCCCTTCCTCTTCACCTCTCTCATCTTTTCCGCGGCCCGTCAGAAATTGGGTGGCTTTGAAAGAATTCTTTGGTAAACGTTCTTTATCTAGCAGAACTGTCTGCTGAATATTTTTCACACTTAAAAAAAAAGTTCTTCATTAATTGATGAGGTGGCCTTTCTTTGAGGATTTTCATTTCTACCCAAGCTGGGAAATGGCTCTAACATTTAATGAGGTGGTCTAGGGCTTTTACGGTGTGCTCATTAGTCATACTTCTCAATCCCTGGGTTAAAAAAAGACATTAAACTCCTCCAGGCACACAGCGAATCACTTCGCCCCTAGCATTTATCCCTCCATAATGAGGCCTACAGAGTGCCCAGAAGGCCATGGTACGGAAGCGTTACTACACCATTTGTGGGAGCGGGGAACAGTAGGAGCTACAGCCCAAATGGTCAGATATGGGTCAGAGCAGGATTCTGTGCTATCCACTTAGAAAGCCAGCTCAGCTGGAGCAGCAAACCAGGACCAGAAGGCATGCAAATGCCTGCTTTTGCAAACTTTCTCATGGACCATTTTAAGATGTGCTATACGCCTCTGAGCAGGTGCTTCTTGTGGATGGAGGTTTGTGTTACTAAGTTAAGGATGACAAGACTTTGTTCTTTTATGAAAAGGCCAGCAGAAAATTCCCACCATTGCCAGGGCTGCCGGCCAGGGAGCTGTTCTTCCCGTGTCTAGCGCCTGAGAAGGAGAAGAGCTGGGGGCTCAGTCAACTCTCCCCTGCAATTCAGAAACCACAGTGTGTCAGTAAGGAAAATGACCCCTGGGCAAAGAGCACCAGAGTGCGGACCCAGAGCAGCACCTCGCTGTCCAGAGGAGCCATGGGTACTGAGAAGATGTAGCTTTCCCCCTGGTCTGATGAGACAGAATCAGGAACTGCATGGAAAAATGACCAACAGGGTTCTGTGTCACTGGCCTCTTGGGGAAGCTGGCAACTAGAGAGCCAAAGGCCTCTACCAAGGCAGGAATCATGCCCAACTTCCTATGATTATGATCCAGCCCCACCTGCTTCCTAGGTAACAACCAGACCCCAGACATAGGTCTGCATGGGTACAACTTCCCTGTGCGACCAGGCACTGATAGAGGACAATTCACACACCCCACGGCGCGGGGCAGGACCCCAGCTCAGGGCTCAGCATCTTCCTTCCAGTCTCGGCTGTTGGGCACCAGCTCAGCAGGTGCAATTCCCAAGCCTCTCGGAGCCTCAGTTTTCTGATCTGCAAACCGCAGACATTACCACTTGCCTTGGCCGCCGCCCAGAACTGTTCTGGAGAGCAAAGAAAGCATAAGTGCTGTAGCAATTAGGACCTGTAACAACCCATTCCATGCCAAGGGAGGTAGCTCTTCCAGGGCACAGCCCTACATGAAAGCACAGAAGGACTTGAGGGCTGGATTTCATAACCAACCAGATCCGAAACCCAAATCCCTTCTAAAATAAAGTCTAGTTGTTGGTCTTAGCTTTGGGCTTCCCAGACACTTGTCTAAAACTGGTAAGCATTTCTATATAAGTACCATAGGTGCTAAAAGGTGTGTTTGAAAAATGATCAAATGAAAAAGAATCTATCAGGCCAATCAAATAGCTCAGTGGATCAAAGGAACTGCAAGCAGGTGCAGGGGCCAAGGGCTTCAATCCCTGGGCCTGCTGTGCTGGCCTTGCCCCTGGAGCAACTTTGAAATGGCAATTGAGACTAGGCATGGTGGCATGCACCTATAATCCCAGCTCTTGGAAGGCTGTAAACAAGAGAATCACTATGAGTCTGATCTAGTAGTGAGACCCTGAACACCCTGTAGACCCTTCTCTAAAATACAAAAAAGAAAAAGAATCTATCACAATCTCTAGCTAGCTAGCTAGCTAGCTAGCTAGCTATCAAACAGTGGCTTCCAAATTTTGGGAGTTCAATACCAGCATACCATCTGGAACCTAAGCCCAGCCCACAAGGCAAAAACTGGTCACCTTTCTCATGGTCATCAACAAGAAGGTCAAAGTTAGAAAGGCCTTGAGCTATTTCTTTTTAAAGAGGAGGTAGCAGCCAAGACAAGGCCAGCTGTCTCAGAAAGCAAGGGGAGTTGCTGAGTGACCAGGTGGTCATCTGCCCAAATATAGACAGAAAACCTTTCCCTACATTCTGCTTCCAGGAGAAATTCACATTTTGCACTTGTAAAACTATTTCCTAGCTGAGAGCTGACCTACATCCCTGGCCCTGCCCACACTGGTAATTGTCTACCACGGGGGGGGCCTGTTCTTTGGCCACTATCCTTTCTCTGGTTTTTCTGCCTGTTAATTGGCTTCCAGGGGTTCTGTTGCACCAACTGTACTAAGTCCCTCCCTGTGAGCCTTCTGCCAATTTCTTGAACATGCTCAAGAGAACGATGCCCCCCTAAGGTATCACAGGGACCCCAAAAAGGAATCCCACCCACAAAAGTCACTCTGAAGAATGGGCCCTTTAGCTGTCCTTGAAAAGTGCTTGTGATCCCATAGCAATGGAGAAGGGAAGCTATTAGGGAGATGTGAGGAAGGCAGCCAGGTTACCCTGATAACAAAAGGTTCTCCCTTCTTTCTTAAGTCCAAAGAGTAATCAAAGCCATAAAGGAACCACATAGAAAAGGGGAGTCGGGGGAGCTGGCATCAATACTCCTTTGCAGGGAAGGCTGAGAGCTCTACTCTCTTGGCTGAGAAGCTAAAGAGTTTATGGTATAGGAGGGACACAAACCAAAGTATCCTCTGTGCCCACAGCTGAGTCCTCACACGGGACTAAGATTGATCTTTTCTTTCCTCCAAATTAGTAGATTGGATCAGAGGAGGAACAGTGACTTAGTTCATGGAGGCATCTAGGCAAGCTTCCCTGAGTTCCTGACGCCCCACCCAAGGCTCCTTCTACCCGTGACACAAATGCTGCTGATGGCTTTCCCTTTAAGAGCCCCCAATGGGCAGGAACTGTTGTCAGTTTTATGCACAGTTATCTTGAGTGCCTTAGAAAGTACCTGCCATGCAGGAAGAGCTCAGGAAATATTTTTTTTTCAAATGACTGTGTCTACATCTTTCTCTTTTCCTCTTAAGACATAGTGAACTTAGGGTGTATCCAGGTGATGTTAAGACTTCCACCTTGGGTGTTCACTGGAAGTTCTCTTTACGAGCTGACTACAGTCTGGGTTTCATGGTGCCGAGAGACGTGCTAGTATGACTCTCTAACTGGCTGTGCGTCACACTGCAGATCGTGTCAATGTGGGGCAGCATGATAGGACAGCACGTGAGACTGGGACTTGTTCAAAGGTCAAGTAAATAAAGGGTCTGGCGAGGAAAGAAAGAAGCCAGCGGATGTGGGACAAGTACAGGGCTAAGAGCCCCAAGAGCAAGGCTGGAGGAAAACCATGAGGGACCCTGGCAGGTGTGGCTGGGGAGGAAGAGCTCAGCTCAGGACGCTGGGTAACAAGCCAAGGGCAACACCAGACTCCAGCAAAAAGGGCTTGTAAGAGTCCTGACAGATGATCACAGGGATTTCAGGACATGCTGGCTTTTATGACACCCCACTGGAAGTCACTGTGACGCATTCAGTGCCAGGTTCTTGGTCAGATGTGTATCTCAATTATAACAACGTTTCTGTGGAGGAAGATATGGTCCGCCATGAAAGTATTCCTTATAATTCTTTCCCCAGGATGGTGTATGTATCTGCCTGTCAATAGGCCCCCAGACATTGCCTCAAAGCCCAGCTAACTAAGTACACTGGAGGAGCATAAATTTTCAAGAGCAGGCCAGGAACCATGGAAAGGCCGTCAAATGAGTGAAACAGAATCTGGCTGAGGCAGGCTTTCTCTTGGGGAACTACCTGGCAGCAGTTTCTGTTGTCTGAAGAACCTACACAACACCTTACTTAGGGGAAAAGCAGGCCACGAGATGCTACATTATGTCTCGGCCAGGGCCCAGGGCACTGACAATTTTTTTTTTTTTGTCTTTTTGAGACAGGGTCTCACTATGCAGTTCAGGCTGGCCTTAAGCTCATTTTGTAGCTCAAGCTGGTCTCGAATTTACAACAATCCTCCTGCCTCAGCCTCCCTAGTGCTGGGATTACAGGCCTGTGCCACCACATGCCCGGCTTGACAATTTTTTTAAGTCATGGCCACTCTAGAACATCCTGCCCACAAAAGTCCCTGAGTCAGATTTTCAGGGATAGAAAAACAAAGACCATGAAAATTTTTCCTAAACTCTAAGCAGTTTGTTTTTTAAACAAATGAAATCGAAGGAGTTAAACTGAAAGGCTCCCTCGGGGGACATCCTACCACTCACATCCACGGCTTTGTATGCGGCAAGCCCTCCTCAATGTAAGGCAAGATGGGCCCTTCCTTCCCAGAGCTAAGGGAAGAGAATACAGCTGAGAAAGCCTCTTGCTATTTTACGATAGCCACAAGAAACCAGACTGAGATTTGTCCAAAAACTCAGCCTTATGTTTCAAGTCAACATTTCGGATTTTATTTTGAAGGAATGATGCTAGGCTTTGGCTTTCACCTCTCCCTCCACCCCTCCAACCGACACTGAATAATGCAGTGTGCCCCCCTCGCGACGGCGGGCCGCAGTCTACCCCGTGTGCTTCTATGCCTTTTAGGCACAGATTGCTTGAAAAGGCCAAGCGCAGCGCTTTTCTCGTGGAAGCCTGGCTTGTTGAAGATCATGCAGTCTCTAGAGAGCAGAAAGCAAGGACGCTGTCCCCACTGCCTGTCTGAGATCTGGGCAGCTACGCATGTGGGAACCAGGAACTCTGGATTGCAGGGGTGTCTAAGGAGCAGGAGGAGGTAGGGCTGAGAACAGAGGCTCAGTGTTTTCCTCAGGCAGGAAGAGTAAATGGGAAAAGCGGGGCTGGCACCCCCCCATACCCTTTCCCTTCTCTACTGTCAGCATAAGGACTGCTCTGAGGATTCTTCATCTCTAACCCAGTGGCCTTCACGTGGGCCTATCTTGTGCTTAGTCATAGCACAGATGGGGTGAGGGGTAAACAACTGATTTTGCTCTAGCCCTATACCCCTCACCCAGAGCAAGCCAAGGCATTCTACAAGAAAGTAAATGACAGACATCTCTTCTTCAGTCACCAGCTTCGGCATGTCTGAAATACCAACCGACTGACTCCAGCAACTTTCCACCTTCCGTTTTCTGTACTATGTTACAGCGCCAACATCGCCAAAACAAGCCGCAAACCATGATGTCCTATATCATTTGTGCAGATAGTGGTTAGCTGTGCAGCATTCAAGAAATGCGTTTCCTTTTCTGACTTTGTTGGGTATTAAAGGAGGACAGTTGAATAACTTGGTCCATTTCAATGATTTTCCACTTTTTTTTTTTTTTTTTTCAGGTAAATAAGGGTTTTTTTCTTGTTTCCACTAGATGGCACTGCGTCCCCGACTCCAGCAGGCCAGCAGGCCCTCCAGCAGGCCCCAAGCAATCCTATCCTGGCTGTGTGCTCCCGGGTTCCACTTGGCCAGCCACACAACATGTGCAGCCCAGGAGGCCGACCAGGCCAATATGGCACAGCCAGTCTCTGCAGGTTAAATTAGAGCAGAACAGGAAATGGAAAGGAGCTTAAACTTAAAAAAAGCAATTTGGTTTTCAAAGGGCAAATCTAAGTTAAGATCAGAGCAGTAGGTTCCTGGAGGCGGGCCCTGGATCCTAACCCCGCAGTTCGGCTACGTGCCACGTAAGTGCCTGGTCAGCAGGACAAGGGCCTGAAGGATTCTGACCCAGGTTGGGCTGCAGCTCTAGACCCTCTGCCTTCTGGAGGGTCAGCCTTGTAGAATCCAAGGCTGGGAGGCAGGAGAAGGAACGCAGGGCTCTGCCCCACAGCACCCCTGCCAGGTCTCCCCCAGGGAGGGGGGATCCCCCAGGGTGGGCCCGTGCCCACCTCGCCTCATTCCCATTCAATTTGAAGATGACGATGCTGACATCTCTTGCTTTTTAGCTATAATCTTGAATTTTTTTTTTTAGAGAAGGCCAAATAGTTCAAATCAATGTTCCAGAGTAACCATCTTTTAAAATATAGTCAGTATGAACCCTTTCTTGAGTATTTGAAATAATATAGTATTGGTTAAAAGCACCTATATCTTTTGCGGAGGGAGGCCAAGAAATGGAATGAAGCGTCTAAAGCTAGGTTACATTTTTTTATGTAGATGATAAATATTAGAGTGTAAGGAACAATCAGGAAGATAATTTGCTTTGCGGCATTTGATTGTGAGTAAACTCTTCCTCCTTTTTTATTTTTATTTATTTATTTGATACAAGGTTTTCACTGCCCATTCAGACGCATGGTGATCCTCCTGTCTCAGCCACCCCAGCGCTGAGATAACAGGCATCACCACCACGCCTGGTTTCGGGGCAGCGCTGCATGCTTAGGTTTCTGGAGCCGGCACACCGTGTGATACCAGGATGGAATTTCGGACCTTGTGCTTGTCAGGCAGGCGCTTAGACCACCGAGCTATCTCCCCAGCTCCAAAATGTTCCTCCTGAAACTTACTGTGTTCTTAGTTTTTCTCCAGTGTTTGAAAACCATCAGCGGCAAATCCCTCATGTCCCAGATACACTGACTTCCAAAATACTTCCGATAGTTCCCTAAAACTGTGTTTCTGTTTGAAAGCTCATTTCAGAAGCGCCAGAAATGTGACTGTCCCTGAGTTACTTTAAAGATTCCCTTCCTAAACCCTACCACTGATGTTTTTCCAACTGATTTTTAAAACGTAATGCAGGGCTGGCCAGATAGCTCAGTGGATTAAAGTGCCTACTGAGGCAGATGTAGGGACCCAGGATTGGATCCCTCATCCTGCCTTGCTAGCCTGGCCCCTGAGACAGCCATTGAGACTGGGCATGGTGGCATGCACCTGTAACCTCAGTGCCCAGGAGGCTGTAAACAGGAGAATGACTATGAGTCCAATCTGTAGAGTGAGAACCTATAGGCCCTGTACTAAATACAAAAAAAAAAATAAAAGGTAATGCTTGGACTATAACAGAACGGCTATTCCTTCCTTAAATTAAAAGCAATATAATATTGAAAGCATTCTTCATAAAAAATCAATTTGTGATCTTGCCATTAAAAGCTAACAACCTTTGTCATGCATCTTAACCTCTGGATCCCAGCCCCATAGCTGGGCATTTTATATCATTATGATCATCAATTCCATGTTATTTTATAAAATTTTTTTTATTACAGACATGCCAAATTTTTAGCCGCTATTGGAGTGGCACAACTTCCAGTGCTAAAACTGTCAAAAAATCTAATGCAGGGATCCTTCCAAATGACACTTAGTTAGAAAATAAAATGATACCAGGGATTTTATCAGCTAATGCTGAGTTACTTAGTTCACTGGAAGAGTAGATATGTGGACTTGTGATCAGAACAAATGGATGGGAAGGCCTTCACACGTGACTCAGCCTAGTCCTCGGAATCCGCTGCCCGCTCCGTGCTCCTCCTGCAGTCGCCAGTTGACACTTTTGAAGATCAGCCTCACCTAGCTTCTGTGTGCCTATCTGCGTGTGGTCGGGCTGGGTCAGCATCGCTCTTATTTTTCATCCTGGCTTCTTTCTGAGCCTGGCACTTTACTTAACCCTGGACACTTTAATGAGTCAGAAATTCTTTTT
>PVKA01046129.1:0-15118 GCA_004027165.1 Ctenomys sociabilis | reverse complement strand
TACCTAGGTCTTAACCATCCAGCAGAAAAGTATAAAAATGAAGTATACATCGTGAGCCCATAATATTAAGCTGAGCTGTAAATGGCTATGGTCGACAACTTCTTTGAATAACTCACTATGGTTGCAGAATGCTGGACTGTGTTGGATTGTGGTGTCAAGTTCAAGCACCTAAGTTAGTAGAATGTCAATGGACTGCCCACTTTTGACAGGTGTAACAAAGGAAAGATTGTAGAAAGAAAAAATCATGATGTGTGTGTATAGACAGTACAGTTGGGATAGATAACGCTGTGCTTCTACATAATTCTATGAGAGGCAAGATCTGCACTAATGGTGGTTGGACAGGATATTATTTCGGCTTTTAGTACTAGGGTCATCCACTAGGTAAATAATTATTGAATTTTTGATATGATTCAGGTATAAAAAATAAGATAAGTAAGCAACTACACTCTTAATTCACTGATAAGAGATATCTGCTAAAATAATATCTGTAAATATAATATCATGTATGCACCTTGTACAATACCAAAACATTATGAAAACAGTTTGCAATGTATTAATTCATCGAATCTGTATGGCTAAGGTGTCTTGAAACTGTCTGATTGACATTTGTGTTTTAATAAAATAAAAATAAAGGAAAAAAAAAGATACTTTATAGGGTTTTCTGCCACATTTACTTGGGTTTTTGGACATGATCGCCTTCTAATTCCATCTGGATTCTGAAGGGGCTCATAGTACTATTCCTTCCTGAGATTTAACTAGTCAAGCTAAATTTTCTTGAAATTTATCAGCACCACTGCATTTGCTGAAGCACTACGGCATTTGCTGGAGGTTTGGTATCATTTATTTGCCTTTGCATTGCTTTCCCTAATTGCTCCCTTGTGCGTTTCATTTCAACCATTAAGTTCAGTGATTTACTTTAACAAATTGTTTATGGAGAGTTATCAATTTCTTTCCCCCCAAATTTCCACATTTAATCTGGTTTATTTTCATGTCATTGTGTAAGACTATGGATGCATGTCTGTCTGTTTGTATACAATATACATAAATGTATGTGTACATATAGGTTCAACACATACATTACTGTCTTTTGGTATTTCTTAAATAGGTTTTCATGATTTCTCAGGGGACATCTGCAGTCTCTTTCTTATATATTTTTATCAAACATATTGTGCTACATATTTTTAGTCAAAGAACAAGTATTTTGTTTTTAGTTAAAAAGAATATTCTTAAAATATTATAATGCTCCAACAACACCTGTATATATTTCAGTAAGTATAAGCTCTTGGTGACATTCTTTCTCCTTCATTACTGATAACATGTTATTCTATAACATTTAGACTAGTGATGGCCATTTCTGGGAGAAAAGAGTCCATGTTACTTGTTTTAAGTACTGGGTCTATTGTATGATTTTTGTCATTGAGGGGGGAAAGGAAATAAAATATGATCAGATCATTGCACCAAGGATCCTTTGTGCTTTTCTTTTTATATCCTGAATGCATCTCTCATAGCTTATAAGTCCATGAAGTGGTAGGATACTTGCTGAACCTGAAGTACTTGAGTTTATAAAGTGTAGAGCCAAGAAGGTTATAATTTCCTATTAGTAGCTATGGTTATCATTTTTGAAGTTAATTTCACACAGGAGTGGTTGGCTTATAACACTGGGGCTGGATGCAATAATATCTCTCTGAATACTAACTTAGGAAATCTAAAAACTGGGACTGTCAATAAAGAGTAGCAACTTAGAGACTTTGCAGTTTGTTTTCTCTGAACTTGTCTTCAACTTACTCAAAGCAAAGTAAAGAGACTTAGGTTCTATAAGGTTGACTCAAAAGAGTGGTGAATACTTTGTGTGTTGAAATAAACTCTTAAGAGAATAAGCAACTTTGTTTGCTCCAGGTTTAATTTCAGCAGTCTGAGTCTGGGGTGATAGCTCAGTAGAGTAAGTGCTTGCCTGGCAAGCACAGGGTCCTGAGGCAAGCACGAGATTGGTCCCCATTACTGTGGGCCAGGATGACCTCTGAAGTCCAGATGCACTAGATTGTCCCAAAACTGGGCTTGGTGGTTCATGACTGTAATCCCAGTGCTAGGGAGGCTGAGGCAGGAAGATCATTATGACTCCAAACTACATAGCAAGACAAAAATGTTTGTTCCTTATCTCCTGTTAAGGAGGTCTACTGTTCTTTTATATTTTTTATTTATTTGAGTCTCCTATTAAGTCTCCTATTCTTAATACCAAAATGCTTCTTCTTTCTCATGAATAGATATTGAATTTCACTAAGGCTTTTTTGATATTTATCTAGATTATATAAAGTTTTCCTTTTAATGACATAAGATAAATTCATTGCTTATTTGGTTTTTTCATTTTACTTTAGTTTTAGTATTTTTGAGACAGGGTCTTGTTATGTGGTTCAAGCTGGCCTTAAACTCATTGTTAGCCCAGACTGCCCTCAAACTCCCCGTGATCTTCCTGTTTCGGCCTCCAGAGTGTTGGGATTATGTTATTGGAATGTATACCGTACCAAGCTAGAATTTTTCATTTTAAACCAAATTCTAGGTATAAGCCAACTTGACATGATATATTCTATTTTATTGAATTTATAAATTGATTTCCTCATAGATTAAGATTTTTATTACAGTGTTTATGTGGAAATGACTTATTGTGTTTCTCTTTGGTCTGTCTGGACCAGGTCTTGGTAACAGTATTAGGCTGGCCTCATTAGATTAGCTGGGGACATTCCTTCCTTAAGCCACTCTTTCAGAGTGGCTTATGTGCTATTGAATTGTATGTGATCAAATTAAATTTTTGATAATAATCTTTGCTGTATTCTCTAAGATGTCTAGTACATGCTTGTGTTCCCAGCACTCTGGAAGGCTGAGGTGGGAGGACTGAAAAATTCAAGCTCAGCATAGTAGTCTTGGTGAGACCCTACCTCAAAATAAAGACCAGCTGGAGACGTATCTCAGTGTGAAGGCCTTTAGTTCCATCCCCCCATATAAAAAAAAGTCTTAAGAAATCAGAGAATGAACTGTGGACGGTATAGTATCAAAATGCCCACACCTCCAAGGTTTCCCATCCTAATTCCAGAATTATGACTATGAGGCAATTTCACACCCACAGATGAAAAAGGGATATTTTCAATGTGATTAAGACCATGAATCAATTAACTTTGATTTAGTCAAGAAGATATTATCACTATAGGCCCAGTCTTATCACTTGAGCCTCTTACAATCAAAAGTTGTCAGAATGATGTAGGAAAAGAAACTAGAGAAATGTGAAGTGTGGAAGGGCGCAAGGCAGCGCTGCCAGTTGCAGACAGAGGGGGAGGGAGGAGCACAACTCAGTTCATATGAATAGAACAGCCTCTGATTGACAGCCAATGAGCCCGTGAGAACCTCAGGCCTGTAGTCACAGGAAGCTGGTGTCAGCCAACAATCTAACTTCACTCTTGGAAATGAATTCTTCCTCACAACTGCCAGAAGACAGCCAGTTCAGCTCACAGCTTAATTGTAGGTCAGTTGAGATAATGTGTAGATAAACCAGCAAAGTTTCCCCAGACACCTGACGCACAGAACTGATGTGATACAGGCATGTTGTTTTAGGTAGTTAAGTTGGTTTTAATTTGCTACCCAGCAAGGGAAAGCTAATGCACTTAGCTATTGTTTTTAATATCTTGTTAAGTCATACTAGGTCAAATAGCATAACTATAATAAGCATCTTGAGATTTGTTGAGGTAGTTCTTGCCCCACCAGGCATGCCTGCTGCGATACTCAAGGGCCCAAAAGCAACAAGACCAAGTCGCCATGATCTGAAATTCCAAACTTGTTATCAAAGGCAAAACTTTTCTTTGTATATATTGATTGTCCCAGTTATTTTTTTTAATATAAGGTCTCTACAAAGTTCAGACTTATAGTGATCCTCCTGTCTCAGCCTCCCCAACACTGAGATTACAGGCATGCACCACTATGCCCTGTTTCAGTGGCTGGCACAGTGTACCTGGGGTTACAAGGCTGGCAGGGCATGCAGTACGGGAGATCAAATTCAGGCCCTTGCAGTTGGCAGGTAGGTACTTAGACCGCCGAGCTATCTCTCCAGCTACCTCACATCTACTTTTTATGATAATGAAAAGCTGACCAATATAGAAGACAAGTCAAACAGCAATAACATCACTTCCTAATGATTTCTAGCTCTGAGTACATGGAAGTATGCTTACACCTCACCAGCTTTCTTCATTTTAACTTCAACCACCACCCATCTTTCTAAATCAAGGACAAAGTCTCACATTTTCAAATAAGATATTAATTCTATTTCAAATTTATTTTGTTTGGGGAAAAATCTTGTTTGTTATTCACTGAATACTTGAAGGCTAGCTCCTGGATTAGTTCTTATACACTGATAAATACACTTACTGATAACCAAGATTTTATAGTCCCCTAAACATCTGCATGCATCTCAAGGAATGCCATGATTATTAACCAAAACGTGGGTGGTGGCACTTGGTTTTGAAGTTAGAAGACTTAGATTTAAATTCTACTCCATACATAGTTACCATTTTCTGGTAACTATGCCTGAGCTAGTAGTTATTCTTGTTGGATCATCTGTCTTCTGTTGCACAGCATATAGAATGATATCTGCCTGATAAGAAAATCATAAATATTAATGATTTAATTTTGGCTGATGTATAGTGGACATCTCAAGCAATTTTTACTGTCTCTAACTTCATTCCACATATGAAAATGGATTAATAATTTATAGTAAGTTTTTACATGTAATAATTATTTAATTGTCCTTCAGCCTACAAATCACAATTATATCACTGATGCTCAGAGATATTTATGACTTTGCCAAGATCAACATAGAATAGTCATCAGGCAAAAAAGCTGCTAGTGACTAGCTTTTTGTTTTTTTGTTTTGTTTTGTTTTTTTTTTTGTTGTTGTTTGGTGGGACCAGGGGTTGAACTCAGGCCCTTGCGCTTGCCAGGGAAGCGCTTATCCCACTGAGCCATTTCCCTGGCCCATGTGACTGGCTTTTGGTGACCAGTATTTTGATTTCATATTCAAAGTGCTTTTCATGAAACCATATTAAATTTATTTGCAATAGGTACATACTAGTTAATTCATGACTTAAATCATGCATGCATGGTACTATTTAGAATATCTCATCTATGTAAGTTTTATAAAATCAAGGCAGTGTTATAGATGAAATATGATTTCTATCTAATTACTTGTCAAGTAAGTATATATTATTTCCATTAATATTTGTCAATGTAAAATATTATAGTTTATTGTTCAATGTGATGGCTTATGATTATAGCCTTACATGATTGATGCACTCACTATGTTTCATATGTGTGACTGCATGTTCATCTTTCTGCAACTGTGGGGTAAAATTTGTCCTTTCCACTCTGTCAATATTTAAATTAATCTGGATCTCATTTGTCTGGATCCCATATTTATTACCGTCCTTACATTGGTTCCATCTGCACTATTTCTCAGTGACAGCTCAAAGCAAAAATTCATCTCAGAAATTAACATGCACTTATATAGCCTAAATGCCCTTGTACTACATATTCTTTGAATCTCCAGGTTTGATTAAGGGAGAAAATTGCTAGTTGTGATCAAATGCCACATGGACGCCGTTGAATGAATATGCCCATGGTAAGACTGTGACCAATTAAATAGATTTAAATAGCAAGCTGAAAGTAAAAAGTTGAGTCAATCAAAGGATTTGGGCCCACTCTCCACTTAATTGACTGTTGTGGTGTCATATAAACATAGTCCTTGTTTAGTCCTTTGTGCTGATGGGGTTGACATGAGTGAAACTTAATTTAAAATTTAAGAAAGACTAGAAGTTTCCTTGACAAGGATTGGAAGGTTTTCAGCTTCCTTTCTCTTTCTGGGTTGTTATATCAGAGTGTCTGTGGGTTTGACTCACTGACAATTGGAAGAAATTCAAGAAGAAAATTCTGTAGGCTGTCATTTCTTCTCCACTTAGGCTTATACTGTTGGCAATTTCATTTGGCTTAAATACAGGTAAAGCTCAAATGAGTATCATTTATTTTCAGACTGTCTAACACTATTGCTCTCCTATGGTTAAAGGGAAAAGTACACAGTTTCTCTTCTTGAATAGAAAAAGTTTGTGATTCTTTTTTAAATGACTGGGAAAGAGTAGAGGTTTCATGGGGAGCTGAATTTTAATAAAGGAATCTCACTCAAGGGATTCTGCTATTGTAAAAAAAAAAAAAGGAATTTTCTTTGCAATTTGAAATTCTACTGTCTGTAGTCCGTATCATCACTAAAATATGAGTTTGAGAATCCAGTTGCTTTTCTTGCTCATTAGGATAGGAAAGTGAAGATTAATTACAAGTGCTAGCAATTACATGACTATAGTCATTCAGGGAACCTAGGATGACTGATGAGTTTATAGAACAAACTGACTGTGCTAGGCTTCTGGAAGGTGTCATTATGCAACAACACTGGCCAGCGAGTTGGCTGAGCATGCAGTTAACACTTCATCCTGGCAGACCTCAAGAGGCTGAGTCTTGCAGTTCACATGGACACAACTCTGTCAATTATGTGACTACCTCACAAGTACCTAAGGAGAAGTTATAGTACTTCAATTCATTGAACTGTTTTGGACATACTTCTTAATCTATTAAAGTGAAAGAAACTGATCAGAAAAACTGATTGCGAAAGTCTAATTTGCTTACATAAGGTTGAAAAGCAATATGATAGTTGTGACTTGCCCTGGGTCACACAGCTAAAGACCAAGCCAAGGTGAAACCCACAGGAATGTTTTTTTTTTTTCCTTAAATAGTGCCCATTTCAAGGCTGTTGTATTATCTCTGAGTGAGGCAGATAAGTGATATCTCTTTCTAAATTGATCTGGGTCCCTTTCCTAAGTATAGACTGAGATATTATGAGTAAGGTGTGTTTAATTGTTGATTTTGAATCAGCCAACTGAGTTTGCTTTAAAAATGGCATATTTTCCCCCATTGTACTAGAGTGGGCAAGACACAAGATCACACATAATTCCTTGCAAGTTTAGAACAGATAAAGTACATTTGGTCCATGAATTACAGTGATTTGCTTATTTTGACTTTATGAGGCAAAAGCCATAACACTCAGTAGAAACCATACTTTCACTTCTGAAGTTTGACTTTCTTGCAAGCTAGGATTACACAGTAGAATGCTCTCACAATTCTGGATAGTAGCAAGAAGTAACAGCTCCCTGTAAGCCCAAATCATAAGGGGAAACAAACAGCTCTTTAAAATGTACCAGGTTGTGTATTGCTTGACTCTGATATTCATTTGATTTAGTCTATTTAGTCAAAACATAGGATATTTTTAATCCATGTTAGGTTTATCAGGGTATAACTCTATTGTAATTAAGAGCTCATATTAACTAAAAGTTATCTCCTGCATAGCTCTGAACTAAATTCATTTATCTGTAGGACTGAATTTTATCAGTCTAAATAGTATCTTTATGTTAGCTGCAACTAAAGCTAAGCAAGATCTGAAAGCTTTAATGTCAGCATAACTAGAAAGACTAATGTCTGACAAAAACTGAATGGCATGGTTGAATGGTTATGATATAACCAGGTATATCAAACTGTTTGGCACCATAGTGCTTTGGAATGATCTAGAACCAAAGGAGAGATCCATAAAATGACATAGTACTTAAAAGAATCATCCAGAGAAAGTTTAAACAAAGAGAACACTTATCCTTTGCCTTAGAGAGCAGAAAGAGATAGGCAAGACAGTTAACACAAGAAAATAAAATCAGAAATTTAACTGAAGAGCTGCATCCCATACTTTGCTAGAGTTTGACATGTGGGCACTGGGAGACCCTTCCTAGCAGGGCTGGAGAGAACGCTCATAATCTGGCTCTGCAAGGTTGCCTATCACTATGAGGGCATCTCTAGAGGCAGTCCTGGGGCTAGCACCAAGTTTGCATTATCCAAATGCAGCAAGCATGGCCAAAAGAACACATTTGATACTGAAAACAATTTTAAGAACCAGATAGGCAGTGAAAAAGGGAAGGAGAAAAGGATATGGAAAGGAGGGGCTGAGATATCAATATCCATCTATGGAATTTGTTAATATCAAACATAAAAGCCTGATGTCAAATGACCTTTACTGTTAGAACTCTACATGTGAACTATGTTTGAAACTAGTTTATAAAAATAGAATGTGCTTAAACAACAGAAGAAGCTGTAGCTACAAAATTCCTTTTTTGTCCAGGAGTCTTTGGTTAGGTATTCTGAATCGAAGCAAACTACAAAGTTCTTGTAGTTGCCTGAGAATTTAATAACATAAATTCTTTATCAAAACAATGTCAGGAAATATTACCTGAACTCTCAGCTTTTTGATATTATGACAGGTTAGAAGAAAGCTCTTTTCAAAAACTGCTGCAATAAATTTGCTAAATTATTCACGCATGTAGTCAATAACTAAGCAGATAGAAAAAAAAATTCTTTACAAGAAATTATTAGTGTTTCCTTGATTTGAGGAAATAACTTTCACTAACCAGATCCAGCTTGCCACGTTCTTCAAGACATTCCTAGGAAACAGAAAATTGACCTGACAAACTGATCAGGATGGTGTCTGGGTTCAATCACTTTTGGGGAGTCAGTTAGTGTTGTTTTAGTCTAAATTCTGGCTAACCATTTGCACCATGTATGTTTTGGTTGGAAAGAGAAAGTAAAATAATGTGTAAAAACTCAAATCCATCTGCCATACTCCTGGAAAAGCAAATTGATATCATCAAAATATTTGTGCTATACAGATGAGTGGTTGGTCAGTAGCATTGTCTTGTTGAACGATGATCAAAAACAAAATAACTTATCAAAAAATTCAGGAAATAAAGTCAAAATTTCTTAAGGTTATTATCTTACATAACACATGCATCCAAAATGTACATATCATAGCTTGTATAAGAACTCTCAGGAAGAGGTGTCAGATGGAGTTCAGCCTATTTTTGAAAGTTGAAACGTGAGCGATAGGAGCTATTTATAGCTTCTCTATTGATGGTGGAATCTTATAAATCAGTTATTATCAAGTGATGTCTACCCAATGCTTTTAAGACTTCATAAATGCAAGCACATTTATACATTTGTAGTTTAATTTCATGTATAAAAATGTGTGTTTCTGTGTAATTGTATAAACAGCATTTAGCGAGAGTGTAACACTTCTTCAAAGTGGAGCAAACAGATATCCGCATGTAGTTTTACTCCTAGTACTGCAGTTACTACTCCACTGGCTTTCCTAAAGGGTAACCAAGAATATTAGGTTAACAGTCTATGAAATATTTGCCAGAAATAGTCATAGTATATAGAACCTCTTAGGTCTGTGTTGAAACATATATGAAATTACAGCACCTTTGAATGTGTTATGATTGAGCCATAGCTCAGCAGGCCATGAGGGGGAATCACGTTCATAGTGATGAATGTAGGACAGGGCAAAACTCAGGGTGTGCTGGAAAGGAGACTCCTTGATCCTCTGGGACAACTGTCCTTTCTTATTCTTCTATAAGATAGAATACAGTAAATTAAAACCTCTCCAAGGCTCTCAAGTTTTAGGTGTAATGACACATATCATTCTGTCCAGCTGCACAGCCATGCTCCCCCTTATATGACCTTTTTTTACTTAAGCTAAAGCAAATATCCAGAGGAAGTGCTAGATCCTTTTTCAGAATGGGGGAGGTATTTCAAACCTGAAGCGGTAAACCTTGAACATTTTCAGATGAACACTGTCATAAGGTTTATCTATTAGGAAAAATCACCTTCAGAACATGCAGATCACCTGGTGAACTATCAACCAAGTCATGCAGGGCCAAATCTAGTTTTGTTGCAATAACAACCAAACTAACTTGCACATAAAAAGTTGATTCTTTTCCATAATCCAGTATGTGTTCAGACCGTGAATGTTTTGAGGATACCAGCACCTAATTCTCCCCACAGACCATTGAATCAATGCCATCAGTCCTCAGAACGCTAAGCAAATACATATTACAGCCCTCAGTTTCTTTCTTGAGCCTGAGTTTTTACAAAAAGGAAAACATTCATAAATTTCTATTTCTAATCTTCAGTTCTAAAATTTGGCATTTGGGAGTCACTTCAAAAGAAAAGTAAAGGGCTTTTGTTAGATTCAAAGCACATGAGAAAAAAGTGATAAAGAATCCTTATCTACTTCACTCTCACACTTCAAAAGGTCAATTTATTTGCAAGGGCCAGAGCTCCCAGAGGAGCATAAAGAGGAAGCAAGCAGCAGTGCTCAAGCCTGCTCCTAATCGGAGAAATACAAAGTAAGACAGTAAAGGGGATCACAAGAGACAGATCAGTGGTTCAAGAAACTGCCAAAATTTGCAGAGGAGTTGTGTCATCAATGTGTAGAGTCATCTAAAAAGTATTGGTAACAGATTTTAGGAATCAGAAAATAGCCTGTACCAGTTAGACTTGCTTGTCAACTTGATTGTCTTTCTTTTTTCACAGCTATTTAAGACCTTTATTAATAGGTGCTTACAGTTGGTTGACTTTTTAATTTTTAATTTATTTATTTGTATTTAGTATAGGCTCTACAGGGTCGCTCTTCACAGCCTGGACTTGTAGTGATCCTCCTGTTTCCAGCCTCCCAGGTTCTGGGATTATAGGTGTGTGTCACCACACCCAGTCTCCATCATCCTTTCAGTGGGCCTCAGGAGGGGCTGGCGCAGCACACCTGGGATCACACCCCTGGCCACTTCCCTATCCTAACAAGCAAGAAAAACAACTTGGTTGGTACCTGGGGCAGGCACAGCTTGTGGTACCAGGGATCAAACCCAGGTCCTTATACATATTATAATCAGAATACATGAGATTTAGTGTGTTTTTCACTTAATATTTTCATATTGTGCTACATGTGGTATATATTTATGTATGGACATGAAGCGATGTGTGGAAAAGAAAAATAAAAACCTTGGTCTTTGAAATGAGACCATCCCGTATGAAACAGTAAGAGCTTAATGTATATAGGAGTCAATTTTTAGGTAAGATGTAACAATGTGCTTCTAACATTAAATGAATTAAAAATATTCCGTTCTAAACTATTGAGCATTTTAAACTTGATACTTGGAAAGTAGTGAGAACTATAAATCTAAAAGTATTCATTATAGCCTGGGGAGATAGCTCAGTGGCCTACGTGCCTGCCTGGCAAGCACAAGGACCTGGGTTTGATCCTTGGCACCACAAGCTGTGCTGGCTCCAGGTACGAAGCCTGCCACTAAAACCAAGTGTGGTGGTGCATGTGTTTAATTCCAGCCCAGGAAGACAGCTATGATTCTGAACTGCACGGTGAGATGCTGTTCCATAATAAATAAATAAATCGGCAGGCCAGAGCACAGTTGATTAAAGCACCTGCTTAGGCAGACACAGGGACCGGGGGTTCCATCCCTGGCCTATCATGCCGGCTCTACCCCTGGGGTGCACTGAGACTGCTAATAAGACTGGACGTGGTGGTGCACGCCTGTAATCCCAGCGCTTGGGAGGGGATCACTGTAAGTCCACTTTGTGCAGTGAGACCCTGTACACCCTGTACTAAATGCAAATAAATAAATAAATAAACTGGTTTAAATTTTTTTTTAAATAAAAATATTCCTTGTAGCTACACTTATGTTTTCCCTGCGAAGTCTAAATAGATTCCTTTATTTTTCAATATAAAAGTAACATATATTAATTATAGAAGCTATACACAAGAAGTAAAAGGAGCAACTATTAAAATGTACCCCCTTGCTGTCCCGCATTTTACTCCAAACTCACTTTTTTTTTTTTCAACTATGAATACCATTTAGTAACTTTAGGCCAAATAATCTGATTTTTAAAGCAAATTTCTACTTCTAGACAGATTTAGACTTTTCTCCTGGCCTCCTGTTAGCCAGTAGCAGCTATCAGTTTTTATTAGAGTAATGTGTGAGTTACTGTTCTGTTATTAGTTGTAGGGCAATCACCAAGTTGCTGACAGCTAAGTTCCAGTTTTATGGCAATGACAGAGCTGTGATTTGGGGGGACAGTTTGCTCAGCATTGCATAGCTAACAGGTGACAAGGTTGGGAAGCCAAAGCAGCTCTTGCAGACTGCAAACAAAAACAACCAAGCACTCTCTTCAATACTTAGGGACAGACTGAGGATACAGCTGGCAAGCGCAAGATCCTGAGTTTGATCCGTGATACAAAAAAAAAAAAAAAAAAAAAAAAAAAAATACTGGAGTGTCTATTATAAGCACTACCGCATTTAAAGCAAGGCTACCCCACCACGGAGCCAAAAATAGAACCAATCTTCAGCCTCCACATCTCATGTTCCCATTCTGTGCTTTAAGTGCTTTTGTGGCTGGCTTGGCCACCCACTCAGTGTTGCTGGGTGCGCTTGTTCACATCCGGTCCTGTTTTCTCCCCACTACCTCTGTCGTGTACTCTCTACGTGGATGGGCATCCGAGGTTCCTGTACTCTCCATTTCACCTCATGTCTGGGCTTGGTTCCAGCCACAGTAGACGAATGACTTTGTCGTCGCTCCCTCTGGCTGGGGTGCTAGTTCTTTTACAAGATCATTATAGATGTTTACAGGAACACTAGATATTAACTCATTTTCCTCCAGAAGGCTATACTGATCCTAAAATAGATTATTTCATATTAATTTGGGAGCGTCTCCTTTAGGGTTTATACCTAGGTTGCTTCTCAAGAGCTGCATGAGCTCATAGGTGGGGACTTTGAAACATAACTGCCTTATGCTGTCAGTATGCTTGCTACAAGGCCTGGTCCAGTCAGCAAAGGCAGGTGTCTGTGTTTGTGAGCTGGAAGACTGTTTCTACCTTCACAGTACCTCATGTCTCTCTCTCTGCCTCTGTGCTTCTGTCTCTGTCTCTCTGTTTCCATTTGCCCATCTCTCTTCTCTCTGTGTGTGTGTGTGTGTGTCTGTCTGTCTGTCCGTCTCTATCTCTCTCTGTGTATCTCTCTCTCTCTCTGTTTTCTTTTCTTTCCTTTTTTTATTGTATTTTAGGGAAGGATCTATGGAGTATTCAGGGTCTTGCTCTAGATTGGACTCTTAGTGACCCTCCTGCTTAAGGCCTCCCAAGAGCTGGAATTACCTGCATGTGCCACCACACCCAGTCTCAATTGCCATCTCATCACACCCCAGGGGCAGGGCTGGCACAGCAGACCCGGGGATTGAACCCCTGGCCCCTGTGTCCGATTGCAGGCACTTTAATCCACTGAGCTATTTGGGCAGCCCTATCTCTCAGTTTTCTGACCACCATGAGGTGAGCCACTTTCCTACCAGACTCTTTGCCATGCTGTTAGTGATATAAGGAATGAGATTTCTGAAAACGAGAGTCCAAATAAAGTTTACATCCTTTAGTTGCTGGTGTTGAATAGTTCGTCACAGCAAGGGGAAAATAACAAAAGAGGACTATCAAAATACTATCTTTTGATAGTCTTCTTTTGATAATCTTTAAAATATGAATGAATATTCATCATAATGATAGTTGAATGTCCCCCCGGCCTTCTTTGTATTTATACCCATTTTATATCCTGTATTACTATACATTCTGCTAATATAATGAACTATCTGAAGTAAATGTACAGACAGACTTTATTTACCTTTCTGCCTAAAATGAAGCTAGCATTTCTCTATTTTCAATTCTGCTGCCCTTGCATTCTAGGATTTCAGATCTTTCTTTTTCTCATATTTATTAACTTATTTATTTGTCTGTTTATTTACTTATTTGGTACAGGATCTCATTACATAGCTCGTATTCATAGTGATCCTCCTGTCTCAGCCTCCCCAGCACTGGGATTACCAGATGTGCCACCACAGCCTGTTTCGGAGCAGGCAAAGTGTGTTCTGGGGTGGGGCTGACACTGAGAGCATCGAAACCAGGTCCATGCACTTTCCAGACAGGTGCTTGCATTGCTGAGCTATCACCCCAGCCCTTTAAACCTCTCTTTATTCTCTACCCTGTTCACCAGGCATTTTCCCAAGGTCAAGTGGCTGCTATCATCTCATTTCTGTGTTTCCACTTCCATATTGCTATGCCGAAAGTTGCACCATAATCTGTGCTCTCTGACCTCACACTCCTTGGCATCACTGTTGCCAGTAATGCTGACTTCTCTCCTAATAGATCTGAAATCCCCGTAGTATCATTCCAACTTTTCCATAATCTTCCATGTTCTCATCACAGGGCCTCCTGGTCTCCCATAGCAAATATCATCAGTAGGTAGAAAAAACATAATCTAGCCTTCTGTGCAAAGGAAGACCATGATTATAGTTCTGTTTATTCCTATTTTTCCTTTGAAAACTATATTTTAACTACTCTGAATAAAATCCTAAAGTGCCTGTCCTTCATCTGGCTACTCTATAATAAAATCATTTGTTGTGTCAAATGTCATTCCTCTGTCTTTTTATGTATCAGCATTGTTCCCTTCTTTTAGTATCCTAGTTAAAATTCCATATGCTTTGAAAGGCTTTTTATGATCATTCCAGCTCGCTTTTCATTTAAAAAATATGGTCCTCTGTTCTTCTTTTAGGACACATTCTACTTTTTATTAGGTCATTTGTCTACATGTTGTCCCTCCTCAGAGAGTTCCCTAGGAGATTAAGACTGGGAGTTACGCATGTTTATAGATTCTTAGGAAGACATTGTTGATGTAGATCACGCCCAAATGAAGAGGGAAGGTTTAGATGACCCTGTCTGACCTTTTCTGTCTTTCTATCTTTGAAGTCTCTGTGAAGGGAAAGAAACACCTACCCAGAAGAAAGCTCCCTAGGGAGACAGGTCAGATGAAGATAAGATCCTTCCAGCTCCTATGAGTCTCTGTGACTGAAGAGAAAGTAGGGGGGAAGCAGTGCATGTGTCAGATGTGATCCATGGGGCTTTGCCATATCAGGTCTTAAAACTCATTGTAACCTCAGTCTTCAGGCTTAGCAGATTTTGGCAAGAAAGCATTTTCTGCCTAAAATTTGGTACACAGTTACTGAGCTCAAGAATCTTTACAAAATAGAAAATATATACTAGCCAATATGTCATGTTATGCCCTTCTTGTTACAGAGCTTGAATTAAGCACAGAGAATGTATATGGTAGAAAGGGCCAAA
>PVKA01046128.1:0-15112 GCA_004027165.1 Ctenomys sociabilis | reverse complement strand
TTTTCCACCCCTCTCTCCTCTCAACTCTCCACCCCATCTCTTCCTCTCCACTCTCCTCCCCTCCCCTCTGTTCTCCCTCCCCCCATCTTGGCCACAGAAGTGCATAGCTCAGCTCATCCACACACATCCACCATAATGTTCCACCTCACACAGGTCCAAAGCAACAGAGGCAGTTGACCATGGACTAAAACCTCTTAATCTATGAGCCAAAATAAGCCCTTGCCCCTTAGAAATTTATTATCTCTGTTAATTTTCACATCAGTGAGAGCAGACAGACGTAGTCAGATCATGGCTCTAAACATGCTGTTCTTTAGGCTGGATCTCTGGCTTGACAGGATGGCAATACGTCACATTATCTATAAACTGCCATAGTTTAGATTGAGAGGATCTTTCCCTCTCGAGATGAGCGTGTGTGCTCATCCCTAGCTTCACGGACTGATGAGGTCAGCAGCTGAGGGTGCTGCCAGAGGTGGCCCAGGACAGAAGAGGCAGCCACTGAGGCGCTCTGCAAGTGCGGATCTCTGCGGCGCCCCCTCACCCTCTACTTCACAGCCATCGTGCTATGAGCAACTTCCCTCCGAGACCTTCCTCCCCCTGCTTTCTGCCTTGGAACCAACTGAGTGCAGGCTGAAAACATGAGCCAAAATAACCCCTTCTCCTTTAAATTGCAGGTTTGGGATTTGTCTCAGGAGCTAGGAAATGACAAAGATAGCCATTTCTTAAAAGGAAAAAAAAAATGTTTTCTCTAAGTAACTTCTTGTGTTACCTTTTAATCACTGTGACAAAATACCTGAGAGAAACAACTTGAAAGGTGAATGTTGGCTAATGATTTTTAAAGCTAATGAAGTTCATGGTCCCTTGATCCAACTGTTATTAGGCCTGTAGTAAGGCAGAATCTCATGGAGGGATGTAGGGTGGAACAAATCATCTCACCTCAAAGCAGCCTGGAACAGAGAGAGAGAGAAATGGGGCAAAGAATGAGAGAAAGAGCTCATGGTCCTAATGTCTTGTCCAAGGCCACTCCCCCAATGACCTCACTTCCTTCCCCTGGGGCCCACCCCTTAAAGCTTGGGTCATTCTTGAGGCTCACAGCTGCTGACCAAGCCTTGAGCACATTTCACATTCAAGACACTGTTTTTAAGTCTTTCTTGTCCTCTGAGTGGGGATATTGGAGTTAAAGACACATTGAATCTTTTTAGAAGTAGATTGTGCTTGAATTATTTTAAATATAAATGAATTTCTAGCACTTACGCATTTCTTTGGATTAATCCAAAAGTGTAAAGACTAAACTAAAACAACTAAGTTGAAGTAAATGCACTTCACTTACAAACCCACTGATAAATGTCACTCTTAAGCAACATTGCCAAAATATAAGAATACTTTTAACATTGAGATTTAGGTCAGATTTTCTGTTTAATTGAAAATGTTTCTTCTCCTTCTGAAATCAAAGACTATTGTTTTCCACTGTGTTCTGTTGAGTTTTATTGGTTCCTCTTTGCCCTAAGAAATGGGATCTAAGGTTCATACCTGCGTGGGACCCTGAGGACTTTACAACCAACTTTCAGAGTTTATGTTATGTCCCTTCCTGTCAAAACTGGAGGAAGGAAGGGCCGTCAAGATAGCTCAGTGGACTAAGTGCCCACTTAGGCAAGCTGAGAGACTGGGGTTCAATCCCTGGCACCACATACCATGCAAGCGCCATGCACTGAGCTGGCCACTGAGACTGGGCGTAGTGATGCACGCCTGTAATCCCAGCACTGGGGAGGCTGAAAACAGGAGGATTGCTAGGAGTCCCAGCTGCATAGTGAGACCCTGCACCATACATTGAAAAAAACAACTGAAGGAAATAAAGGCCCACAAAACACAGCCCTGAACCAAGGCTGCTCATGGGAGCACCGCCTGTGGCCTTAGGGTGATGCTCTTTGATTCACCATTTCATTCAGCAAGTGTAGGCCAAGTACTAGACATCTCCAAAGTCTGTTAGGTGATTTCCTCTCTAAGCTGCATGGGTACAATGTGGTGTCTCACATATGTAGACACTGCAGAATGAGCAAGTCAGTAATTAGCATCGCCACCAGTCACCTAATAACTTGTAGCAAAAGCACTCAGAAACTGTGAGCTATTCACAAATACATGGCACGCTTGCTAACAGCTAAAGCAAGGAGGGAAGGAACGAGGATCAGAGAAATCTGGTAGAATGAGGATGATGTTTGAGTAACTCTGAGAACATAAAACACAAAGGCCTGCATTTTATGCTATTTCACTTAAGCAGAAGAGGGAAGAACAATGGCTGAGGTACCAAGTGCAGCATCGTTCATTACATTATTTTCCAGTATGTGTTTAAGAAGGAAAGAAAGACACAGAGAGAGAAAATGGTATCATTCATAATCTGCTAATCCACAATCTAAAAGTAGAATATATCAGACTTTTACCACAAGATCAGTATATTTGAATACTTATCCAAAATGGACAAGCATAACAAAGAAATCAAATCAAAATGGAAAATAAAATTAGGAACAATACATAAAAACCCACTTTCTAAAAATGACCACTGAAACTGACAGATTCTTGGCAAGGGTGATCAGGGAGGGAAGGAAATTGTACAAACAAAAGGATTATAGAAATATAAAGATATAAGTGCAGATACAGGGGGACTCAAGAAATTCTAAGAGAATGCTGTGTATATTGTTGAAAATTCTAGATATAACTATTAGTGTTCAAAAATAGATACATTACAAAAATTGGCTAATGGAATAGAAAAGTTTTAGAGAATAATAATTACAGAAGAAATTATGTAGTCAAAAAGCTAGCTCTAAAATAGCTGTGAGATTCAGAGAATTTTCTAAGTGATTCTACTAATCCTTTTTAAAAAGATGCATTTTAATTTATAAAGCTGCATATAGATAAATGTAAAAAGGTTAGCAAACTCCAACACTAGATTAAACACAAGAATACACACAGAGGAATAAAACTGATCCAATCCAAGTCATGGGCATTGAGAGCAAGCGCCTAACTAAACTCTTAGTAGTTAGAATGAAGCAATATTCTATCAGAATTAAATATGTGTACTAAGTGTCACAAATACACCCATTAAACTATTTTTTGAGAATATCCTTTAATGTTGTATGTGTTGACATAAAAACACAAAAACTTCCATGATTGAATTCTAAAAATAATTTAATCAAATATAAATCTCATGACTATTTTCAAAGAACTACCAAATATTCAAGGGAACATCTTCTAATTTGCTGTTACCCATAACAGCATAATGAGTGGCAAGATATTAAGCAAATACCAAAAAGTGTTAGAAAAAGCTGTGGATGCCCAGTACCTAGGCTATTTTCAGCGCTACAATTCCTAGCCATTACCACTAAGTTCAAGTGGAATAAGAGCAGAGGAGTGAACTTTTATTATTTAAGATGATGGTATTGTCTGTATAGAATCAAAGATGAGCAGGTGGTTATCAAAAATAATTAAAATTTTAATCTGAAAATACAATGGCCAAAAACCATTTGGCCACAAAAAAATCAATAAGGAAACATAAATGATTTTTCTACACAACACTCCTCATCCATTAAAATTTTAAGTCTTTTTCTTCACAGTAATCTATATTATAAAATTCCTGGGAATAGATAAACAAAAAAACACATACAATATACCAAAGACAACTAAAACTTTTGTGAAATTTGAATAATCTCTGAAGATAGATAGACAGACAGACAGACAGACAGACAGACAGGCAGACAGATAGATAGATAGATAGATGGATGGATATAGATATATAGATAAACCAAGCTCCTAAATAGGAAGATATCATTTCTGCTGCTTTTATAAAGTTGAAATAATCTCAAAAAGGATCAGAAAGAGTTTTCATCTGCTTGGAACTGTTGACCTAAAATTTAACTAAAAGAAGAAATGTACAGGAAGAACCAAAAGCTTTAGAGAGAGAAACAAATGAAAGAAGACAGGCATGCTGCTGAGGGCTGGAAACCCTCCGCCTACACTTTTCACCGCTCTGCTCCCACCAGAGTCCTCTGCTAGTTGTGCAAACATGACATAATCTGCTGAGGGTGGAATTGGTCGGGCCTCGGATCGCTGGGTCCCTGCCTGGCACCGACAGTCTACACGAAAGATTTTGTGTGGTTCGTGGTGCTAGCAGACTCCATCCACGGCCAGTGGCCCGCGTGTGGAAGCCCTGTGGCAGGAGGACTGCGGGGAGCAGAGCTGCCCTGTCCGTGTGGCTGCGAAGCGGCAGAGAGGACCAGGGCCAAGAGGAAGGTGCCGGGGACCAGGTGGGGCACCAATGTCACGCCTCAGGGGCCACACAGGCCCACCGGAGTTGTACCCACCGGGCCCTGGTGGTTGCCAAGCTAGTCAAGTTCAGCTATCACAGGAGCAAAAATACAGCTTCTCACTGTTGACAAACTAGACCAGAGAAACTGTGGGCTTCACTTACTCAGAGTGGGGTGAGGCTGGTTAGATTGGGGTGCTCTGGCTGAGTCCTGGGGAGCGGGGTTCACTGTCTGGGCACTCACTCGCTGGAGGAAGCATAGAGAGGTTCTTGGGGTCCCAGAGGCAGAACTTTGTTCTTTCCATCAAATAAATCATTTTCCTGTGACGGAAAAGAGTGAACTGCTGTGGGGAGAATGGGTGGGGCATCCTGAGAAGCTTGGCACTGACAGCTGTATTTCCCTAACAGACAGTGAGGCTAGTTACCCCTCTCCAAAGTGCTTGGGCCTGGGTTTTGTTTGTGTGTTGTTGTTATGTTGTTGTTGCTGTTGTTATTGTTGTTTAAACCGCTCTCGCTTTGCAGTGCACACTGCCTTCTAACTTGCAGAGATCCTTTTGCCTCAGCTTCCCTGGGATTACAAGCATGGGCCACCACACCTAGCTGGACCTAGAATTTTTGGATTTTAGTTGTTTATTTTTGTATTTTAGGACATTTATATATTCACAATGAAAGATGTCGGGGATGGGGTCCAAGTCTAAGCACAACATTCATTTATGCCTCACGTGTATCTGATAAACTTAGTTGGAATAACTGTATTTAAATTTTAATGTCATTATTATGATTTTTCTTGTCATTATTCCCCCAAAACTAGGACCTATCCCTTGATGGCAGATATGGATTTTACATATGTGGCTTGAAAGCTCAAAATCTTCATGTTTTGGAGAGTTTAAGATTTGCGTTTTCAGATGGGGTGTGCTCAGCCTGTATAAATTAAGTTTATGACATTTCACGTTAGAATGGGGGTAAATGTGGTGCTTGCAGGAGCAGAAGCAAGCACTAAGCTGAGGGCTGTGTGAGCCATAGTCATGGTGTTCTGCAAGGCTGAGGCAGGAGAACCACAAGTGTGAGCCTAGGCTGGGCACCTTCATGACTTGGTAAGACACCACCCCCTGAAGAACAGGGGGATAAAGTGGGGGTACAGCCTAATGCAGAGGCCCTGGGATTAATTCCTACTACCACAGAGAAAGAAATTAACAATAAGACTCATTAGAGTATATAAATATTTAGTACATAATAAAAATACTGGTGTCAACATAAATTCAGTTGCAAGTAGCAGAAAATCTAATTTATACTTGCTTAATAATTAAAGGGAACTTCTTAACCCCTGTAAAATCTGCAAGGAAATGAAGAAAATGGTTTTAGGTAAGGCTGAATCTGGGAGCTTTAAAACAGCATCTGTGAACTTGCAGCTTGCTTTGTTCTGCTTTAGGGATGCTAGAGGGCCTTCTCTGTTACACCCAACACAAGGGACAACAGCTGGCCTCAGTATTCCAAGCAAAGCCTCAAATTTCACTCTCATTAGCTTAGGCCATGTGCCTAAAATCACCCTGAACACTATGATAAAGTAATGTTTTCAAACCCATCCCGACCCTAAGCAAAGTTATACAAACTTGGGGCCAAAACAAGGACAGGCAGAATTCTCAAGTGGAAATCCATAGCCTTGTTTCCAGAATGAGAGGCAATAGATACTGGTACAAAAGACAGATTTGGAACAGTTGGGCAATAAATAAGTGCATGCCTTCATATATCTGTCTTTAGTCTCTACCTATGGAAAAAAGTTGGTTCTGAACATTAATTAGACTGTGTTCACCGTCCCCGGGGCTCTGGCATATTGCATAGATAGAGCAATATTTTGGGTATTAAAAGAAGCCAAATGCATATAGTCAGCTCTCTGTGTATGTGGGATCGATAACCACAAATTCAACCACATGTGGAGGGTGCATGGTACTGTGCAGCTGACTTAGTGTGAGGACACTTTCTCCTGTCACTGTTCCCCGAACAGTGCAGCATGATGACTATTTACATGACAGTTTCCTTGTGTTAGCTGTTGCAAGTCATCTAGGGCTATTTAAGATATGCAGGAGCAATGTACAGACCATATGCTAGTATCATGCCCCTTTACGTAAGGAATTTCAACTTTTTGAGATCTTGCTGTTCTCTGGGAAAACCTAGAACCCCTCCCCCATGATTGCCATGGGATACCTTATGCATGCATTTTTACATATAGAAGCAGTTTCATTTGCATGTGTAGACATATATGTGTACATACATACCATGTGCATGCTGTATTTGCATATAACATAAATATTTAGATATAAATACACCTATGTATAGTAGAAAACACTGGAAGAATAAACAAAAATCTAATTTAAAGGATGAAATGTGACGAATGTCAAAGAAGAAGTTGGGAGAATAAAGGCAGAGCTGGCAAGAAGACTCTGTACACATCTTTCCATAGAATTTTGATCTTTTTCTGCATATAAATATATATCCTAGTTTTTAAAATGCAGAGAAACTAAATTCAAAACAGCATCAGAAAAGGAAAATGTTGATAATCTCAGATTAGGAAAGACTTTCTGAAAAAAAGAAAAATCAAATGTAGAAGTTATAAGATGGAAACAAGCCTGTTTTGATGCCATCAGTTTAAAAATTCATAGCTATTTCACAAAACTTGTTAAAAGAGGTGATGACAGACACATGTTCAATGTATTTCAAAGAAATAGTACTAATAGTGCACATATATCAAGAAGTCTTATCTGTAAATAAGAGGAAAGAGAGAGCCTTTTTCTTTACTCGGTTGCCTACATTGTTTATACCAGTTGATATTTAATGGTAACATTTTGAATTAAGATTCAATGACAAAAGGGGGGAGAGAGAGAGAGAGTCAGAGACAGAGAGAGAGAGAGAGAACACAGAGGAGACTCAATCCTCAACCAACATGGAGAACACAGCCCCTGCTACCTGCACCCATATCTGGTCCCCAGTGGGGTCCCCAGTGGCTCCAGGTTCAGAGACCCAAGTACAGGGACAATGAAGTGAGCTCTTGAACACTAGCTCAGTTTTCAATATGAGTTCTCAGAAGAAACCTATATAGTATTATTGAAAGAATGCTAAATGATCAATATCAACATCCTCCATTGTAGAAAAGTAACCCAATGCATGTGTTCCCATTCAACAGTTTTCTGATATTTTGTGGGAAATCGTGTCTATCCACATACTTTTGTTGATATGCAAAACATGTTCTGAGCAATTTGAGGAAGCTCTGCTGTAGAGTGCATGAAGCACAACCACAAGAAAACTTCTGTGTCTGCCTCCAGTGAACAGGGACAGATGACGGGGGGCGGCAACGCTCGCAGCCACTGGGAGTTCAAGGCACAGACACAGAAGCCAGCCGTCCTGCTAGGGGAGGGAAAGAGGGCAAGAGGGGGACACAGCTGTGCAGGCTGCTCGTCCTGTCACGGAGGGACTAAGCCTGGCATCTGGAGCTGGCAGGAGGAAGATGAGATAGGAGAAGTGAGGCGGGAGCTGGGGAACACGGAAGACAGAAGGGACTGCCTGGCGCCAGGTGGTGGTGCAGTCCCCAGGTCCCGACCGTGGCTGGAACATAATGCAGCCCAGCACATGGCAGGGTCCTAACCCATGTAGGTTCCAAATATCGCTCACCCAAGCACCCAGGACCCAAAGAACCATTCTGCATTTATCACTGGGCCTCCTGCCCTAAGAAGTTGGTTGGAGTTCATTGAAGTCTTCCCTTGTTTTGTTTTATTTATTTTTTATTTATTTTTTTTAAACTGGGGTCAAACTCAAGATCATGACCTTGCACTTGCCAGGCAGGTACTTATGCCCCTGAGCCATCTCCCTGGTGACAGTCTTTCCTTGTTTTGGAGTATGCGTGTGTTATCCAAGATGTGGGCTGCAAACACCTTCTCCAGCTGGCTTGTGTGTGGCCTTCATGGGTACAGGTTAAGTGCAACTTATCGGAAAGGGTTGAGATTCGAGATGTTTAAGATTCCAGGCTGTGTTTCAGATTTTTTAATATTTGCATATACACAATGTACTACTTGCATGTGGGACCTGAGTCTAAACACCACACGCACTTACGTTTCATAGAAAACCTCGTATGTGCAGTTCAAAGGTAATTTTATTTTTAATTCAATTCAATTTCTGTGCCTGTGTCTCTGTAGCAGCCAATACCCAGGGGTCGGGTGTGGCCTTCTGCCCTTGCAGCGTCATACTGGCTCCATGAGGATACCTTGGGACATTTTCAGCTACAGATCTTCAAGCTACGGCTGCTCTACTGTACCATAGTTCTTTCAGTACCAGGCCAAGGCGTTTTTCTTTATTTTCAAAATACAAGAGGTGCTGGAAGTTTTTGTGCAGTTAAATAATATAACTAGGCCTCAGAAGGTTAATCTGGGACAAAGGCAGAATGAGCTGAATTAAGAAGGGAGGAGAGGACACGACTACGAAAAAGGATGGCAAGAAGGACTCCAGCAAACACCAAGGATTTACTTTGTGTTTCGCAGTTCTAAGTGTGATTGTTAACAAAATCTGCTTAATTTGCCTAACAGCGTTGTCGGGCACTATTGTCAGCGCAGCTGCACAGGGGATCCAGCTGAAATGTACAGAAATTAAATAAGCTGACCAGCACTCACTTCTAGTAAACAGCCACGTTGTGGCATTAACTCACCCAGGTGACCTCTCTAAAACTTCTGTTTCAGTCAGGAGACGGAGATTGAAACATAGCTCCAGACGTGGCCGGCCAGCTGGGGACTGCAAGCCTTTCAAGTTCCATCCGATCTTAATACCAAACAGGGAGACAGCAGCGCTTTAGAGTGCATCCAGGGTCTGAGGAAAGTGCGTGTCAGCTCAGCACACCGGCTGTGGTTTCTTTCAAGGCTGAAATAAATAAAACTTGTGAAAAGATGCCAAAGAAAAGCAGAATGCAGGGAGTGCCTCAGGTACAAGAGAAAGCACACCTGTGCAGAAGGGGCTTGCGCGGGAAGCGCGGCTGGGCTTGGGGCAGGCGTGGGCCACAGCAAACGCACCATGAGAGAAACATAACTTCCTTGATCTTTCTGTAACATGATTGTTTTTCTAAACTCCACCAAAGTACAAGCTACATACATAACAGGGCGATTGTTGAAGGGAAATGGAATGAAAAATTTTCTATGGGAAATCTATTTTATGTCAAGAAGCAGATAGCATAGAAGGATGAAAAAATGCATGCCACCCATCTGCCCCACAGATGCTCATCAGAAGAGACTTAGAGTGACCACTAAGGAGACCTCAGGGCCAGAGCATCGAGCGCTCTGCGGATCATGACCTAATGACAAGGTGGCCTGTTCACCAAGAAGACATCATAATCCTGAGTAGTGCTCAGTAAATATTCAAAGTACAAGAAGAAAAAATTAATAAGACTGAATGGAGGTATGAATAAATGCACAGCTGTTCAACTCCAACACTTTGTCTTCATTAATTGACAAAACAGGTAGACAGAAAATCAGCAAGGTACAGAAGAACTGAGTATCTGCAGCCAGCCTGACCTAACATTTGTAGAAATGTCAACCTAACACTAGTGGGCTATACGTTCTTAGCAGGTATACATACAACATTCACCGAGAGAGATCGATATGCAGTGTAATAACCATTGTGAATTTCCTGTCATCTTATTTTGAAATTCTGTACCATTTTTATTTTTTCTCTTTAGACTAAAAATAAAGAGATAGGATTGTTGGCCATAAAACCAACATCAACAAATTTAATTCAGCTTTGGATATACCAAATATACTCTCTGACATAATGGAATTAAATCACATAAAAGAGGAATATCCTGAGGCATTTTGAAATTAAACATCGCACTGCTAACTAACCTGTAAGCCAAAGGAAAGCTCACAGTACAAGTTTCAACATCCTTTTGAATAGAACAAAAACGAAAACATAGCATGTCCAAATGATGACAGCTAAAATGGTTCTTAGGGAAATTGTAGCAGTAAATGCTTGTATTAGTTCTGTGGAAATAAGTGAGTTGATTGTTAGGGATGCTTTTTATTTTAAATTCTTCCAAGGTGAAGAGCAGGGTTTGGTTTTGTTTTATTTTCATTTTTCTTTGCTCCTTATGCTGAGAAGACAAAGACTAAAGAGCCACTGAATAACTAAGTCTACACTGGCTCCACGCAGGCCTCCTGTACCTGTTCCCAAGCTCCAGTGACTTCGCTGTGCTGTTCCCAGGTTAGGGTCATCACAGCTTAGATTGTCCCCAGCAGTGACGTGCAGAAGTGAGCTTTCACCTCTCAGATATGAGAAAAGATAATCAGTTGGCTCGAGTGATCGTCTCTTCCTGTTTCTGCCCAGCTTCAGTTCCATTTAAGTCACCAATTTGAAATCAAACCTACATGACAGCAAGATCAATGCTGACTTACAAAAGAACTTCACAGGAAGCAAAACAAAGACAGAGAAGAACTCGAAAGGAGACGGACACAGAAAACTCTTCAAAGCAAAGGAGAGGAAATGGGGTCAGGGAGAACCATAGGGCTTCAATTGCCCATGGACTGAGTGAAGCAGGCAATTATCTCCCAGGGTTATCTAAGGAAATCCTTCTGTGTTTAAAGTGCAAAAATATATTTTGTTTCCTTTCTGGACAGGAGCTGAGACCAAGAGGTGAGTTACTAACAAGAAGCACTAGAATTTGAAAATCCCATCTAAAGAACACAGGCTGATGAGGTTGGTAGAACAGATACTGTGAGTGGGAAGGCTTCATATTCAAGCCATTTCTGTCTCATTAAACCTGGTCCTAAAAATACACTATGACAAGTCGAGATCTAGACCAGGTACAAGTGATCATCTTGCCGTCTACATGAAGGAAGTTTCTCTGTAATAAGGAAGGAAAAAGGTTGCCTGTATAAGAAACTTCTGACTTAAGTTGGTTTTGCAAATTAAACAAAAGAAACAGATTCTTCAATGAAGATAAAGTCTCTAATTAGTATGAAGCGAATCGGGTGCTGATGTGTATAATCACTGCTTAGGGAGAATAATCCAACCCTTGACAAGCCACATCTTTTTCCTGCCTTAGTGCTTTGTCTGAGGAGTAAATAATTAGCTCTTGATTTTGAAGCAGAATGACATTTGGGAGATTCCACAAATAGTCCTGCTCTCCGTTTTCAGGGACCCATGTAATTCCAGCATTCAGTTGAGCCCAGACCGTCTGGGTAACTTTCTTATGGTATATATAGAAAAACATGGCCCTGCTGGGCTCTATTTTTATGTCCCATAAGTACAGAAGTCCTCCTGGTTCACAGGCATATGGCTTCCATCAATGCGTGCCTGACAGACTCCCCAGAGCCGGCCTGAGCTCTGCCACAGCCTGTTATCCACAGGGCATTCCTCTGGATGCAGGTTCCAGCACAAAAACCACATCTGAGACAGAAAAGAAAGAGGTGAAAAAGGGTTTGGGGCTGTGTTGGGATGCCGGGTTGGGTCTGAAGAGAAAACTGATGAAGGCAGATTAACAAGAGAAAAGTGTATGAGTGGACATCGTCTGTCTCTCATGACATGAGGCCCACGTGAAGAACTGAGGGACCCTCAACATCTGAAATCCTATCATCAGTTTCATCCAAACAGTTTTGCCAGAGGAGAAAGTAGGTAGAGATCTTACAGACATAAGGGTAGGTAGAGCTCATGAACAACCCCAAACTGTATGGGCAGCACTTCAAAGAAGCCACAATGGAGACGTCATCTTTTTTAAAAGTTTCTGCATGTCCAAAGAAATCAGCAACAGAGTACAAAGGAAATCATGAATTGAAAAAAAATTATAGCCAACTGATCAAGTGATGAAGGACTTCTATCTAGAACATGTAAAGAACTGTAAAAAATCAGGACTCTGAACTTCACAGTTCCAATGCAAAAATGGGCATCAAAGATGAATATACACTACACAAATGAAGAGATACGAATGGCAAATAAATACATGAAAAACATGTTCAACATCATTGTTCTTCCAAGCGACCCAATTAACACAATGCTGAGATACCATCTTCCTCCAGAAAGAATGGCTACCTTCAAGAAGCCAACCAATAACAAATGCTAGAAATCTTGTGGGAAGACAGGAGCCCTTCTTCACTGCTGCTGGGCATGCAGACTGGTGTAACCACTGTAGAAATCAGTCTGGAGATTCCTCAGAAACCTCGGATTGGAGGTCCCATTCAAGCCAGCTAGTTCCCTCCTAGGTATTTTTCCAAAACAACTGAAATTATCATACAAAAGTGATATATGTGCACCCATATTTATAGCAGCACAGATTGTCATAGCTAAATATTGGAAACAACCCAAATGTCCATCAACTGAGGAATTAGATTTAAGAAGATGTATTTTTATACAAAGGAGTATTACTCAGCTATAAAAAAGATAAATTCTAAGTTTTTATGAGTACATGGACAAGTAGAGACCATACTGATAGTGAAATAAATTAGATGCACATAAGCAAGCATTGTATTGTCTCATTAGTGTAAGAACCTGAAAGAATAAATAAAATCTGAGATATACAACAGATACTGGGAAAGGGAAAGAATTTGTTCATGCAGTACAGTTTGGATAACTATACTGCTGATTTCTGCTGGTCTATTGAAAGGAACAATTAATGATTATTTTTTTATTTTTTTCTTCTTTTTAATTTCTTACAACTTTTTTAAACCAATTTTGCAGGTTTATAACTGGTAACCTAAACAACTAATTTATAGATAACATTATGCAATATGACAACCTTTGTCAAATTACTATTATTTCATTTAATGAAATTTTGTACCATTTTTAATGTTTTATTTTATCACTTTGTATTCTTTAATTCTTTTAAATGGGGAAAAAGGGGTAGCGAGCTATCTTAGCAGTCTAAGGCACCTGCTTAGGCAAGCTTAGGGAAGTTCAGGGACTGTGGTTCAATCACCTCATGCAATGCCAGTCTCGCCCCCAGGCTGAGCCACCCACAAAAACTAGGGAAAAAATAGAACTGAGTGGCTCTTTCTGCCAAGGTTCATGAAGAGGTGCACAACCAGAGAATAAACACACCCTGAGGGTGATGCCCTGTGATCATTCGGGTAGGATTCTCTTCATGGCCCCTGAGTCTGCAGAGAGCGAAGCTCCTTGCCTTTGGGTAGAAGGGGTCACTCGGCTTCCAGAGTACCCAGAGGGAAGGCTGGATGGCAAGAGGGTGGAGAGGCTATTCGGCTTCCACAGTCCTCTCGATTTTCTTCAGTACTAAGAGGGTGTACCTTGGGTTAGTGTGTGTGTGTGTGTGTGTGTGTGTGTGTGTGTATGTGTGTGTGTGAGAAAGAGAGAGAGAGAGAGAATTACACCAAGTATGAAAAAGAATCAATTTTTCAATAAGAAAAGTCCCTAAATTATTTTTTAAAACACACAGGATTCCCTCCAATCATGAGCACTGTGGTTCCAGGTGGGCAGATAATAGAAACAGTCACATATACCTATCAGGAGAAATAAAAGTGCGTATCTACATGTGTATAATTGCATAAGAGAAAACAATATGTTGCCAAATACATTCACTTAATTAAGTGTAATTTTGGTTTTCTTGTTCATATTTCCCACAAGGAATGTCCATTACTTTCATAACCAAGCAAGAGACATAGTGTTTTTCTAAAAGGAAAAAGAAAGACTCTAGCAGGGGTGCTCTGACCGTGGAGTAACTGGAAGAAGCAAAATGTTGTGAAACAGAATCGTTCAGTTGAAAGTCAAGACAGCAGAACTGATAAGATGACCAGGTCCCCATGAGAATGTAAATGCACTCTCCTTGGTCAGCTACGCCGAGGGTCCTTCCTGTGCAGTTTCTTGCCCTGCCCGCACTGACAGGATTTTAGATCCTTGTAGTAGAAATTCATCAGAATTTATGACATTGACTTCAGAACCTTCAGGGTCCCTGATCTGAGCCTACGGCAGGAAAGAGGCTCCGATCCTTGAGTACTGTGTGTGAAGTGTGAGAACCAAGGGCCCCTTGCTCAGCAATCATTCAGCAGTTTCCAGGGGCTGCAGAGAAAGCTGAGCGACGCCGAGGCCCCTCCAGCTGGGGCACAGTGACGAGTGCAAGCTCCTGAGATCACGAGCCTCCGCCAGGCAGCTCACACCCAGAGCCTTGCTGTGATGCCAGAGGCCTGGCTTGTTAAACCTAACCTGTCAAAGCCTCAGTTTCACCATCTATAAAACAGAAGCTTGCCATAAGAGCCTCTTATGGATCCATCTTACATATGGATTAAATATCATACAGAGAAGACTCAAGGAAGTACCTGGCACGAGTTCAAAATAAACCAGGGTCTCTTTTCCTGCCTCCATCACCCTAATCAACAGGAAGCAAGAGACATGACTGTCACAGAAAGTCCTGCTCATTTCCTTACTTCTTTCTTTCTTTCATTCTTTCTTTCTTTCCTTATTTATTTGGTACAGGTGGAGGGCACACCCAGCAGCTCTCCTTGAAAGAAGAGCTACTGTCTCCATTTTGACTGAGCCTGATCCTATTTCCTTGTATTGTTATGTAGAGAGCTGGCTAGGACTTCTGTTTATCCTCCAATTGGCCTTAAGCAATGTGTATTGGTCTAGCTGAGGTGCTGGTGATAGTCTTTGAAGGTGGCCTGCGTGTTTCCCTGGTAAGCCTGCTGCTCTTTAAGGTGAGCCGGGTGGAGACAGGATGGTAGAACTAATGCTCCGCGCTGCCAGCTGGGATCGAGCCTTGAGACAGAGGCTATGACTTCCTGGGGCTTGAAAGACTACATCAAAGCTGAAGCCCTAGACTTCCCAAAACATTAAATACTATATAATGCA
>PVKA01046126.1:0-15121 GCA_004027165.1 Ctenomys sociabilis | reverse complement strand
TCACTAATCAAAATAATATGATTCCACAGTGTTGCATTACATAGAGTTGTCTTCAACTTAGTTGTTCAAATTACAAGAATATGCAGGCAAACTGGAAAAAGAAATTTTAATGTTATCAGAAATTAAGAAGAAATAATGAAAAAAGCAAGAAAAAAATAAACACTGATGGCTCTTTTGCATAGGCAAACAGAAATCCACAGTATAATTATTCAAGCTATTCTGGATACAAATAAGTAGATATATCTTTTTACCATTTTTCCTCTTCTGTCCTTCTTCACTTCTTAGTAATTACTTCTGTTTGGACAGATTCATTCTATTTTTACAGTATATATTGTACCATCCAGATTTTATTTACTCATCTCAATTTTTCATTATGCACACAATATGTTTTCATATGCAGGTCTGATTCATTTCGGTTAGCAGTATGTTCTCTAGTTACATCCATTTTCCAAAATCTTCAAATTTATCCTTTTTAATAGCTGAATAATACTGTATTGTGAAAAATACCACATCTTCCCTATGCATTTCTCAATTGGTGAATATTTGGATTTTTTCTAAGAGTTACCTGTGACAAATTGCATTGCTCAACATATGGGTACACATAAGTCACAATGTATGAGGTTTTCATTTTCTCTGGAAAAATACCTAGGAGGGGAATTGCTGGGTGGAACTGGGTCACCCATCCTAGTATTTGAAGGAATTTATACACTAATTTCCATAGTGGTTGTATCAACCTGCACTCCCACCAACAATGAACAAGGGTATGTTTTCTGTACAGCCCCTGCAACATTACTTATTAGTTGCTTTTCTTTTTATCATAACCATCCCTTCTGGGGTAGATTGGATCTCAGTTTTGCCTTACTTTGCATTTTTCAATGACCTATGTTGTTGAAAATTTTTTCAATATTTACTTGCCATTTGTATTTCTTCATCTGAGAATTGTTTATTCATCTTAGATGTCCATTTTTAGAATAGGTGTTTTAATTTTGGGGTCCTGATTTTTAAAATTCTTTATGTTATACACAAAAGGCCTTTGTCACAGGCATAGTTGGCTATGTTTTTTCCCAGATCATGTTTTTCTTTTTACTCTCTTGGTAACTATGTTTTTCAACGTTGAGGTTAACATTTATTATTTTTTTCCAATTGTTTTATTTTTTATTTTGAAAAGTAAACACAAAAGCAAAAACAAATAACACGAACAAAGACAGAAACAGGCATCATACTACATTATGTATGTTATAGATTTTCTAAACAAGAATATCAAATTAACTATGGTTTTTATATTACCTATTTTATCATCAAATCTGTTGCTCAGATTAACAGATATAACTATGTTATATTAGACAAATAATTGAATCCTAGTGTTTAATTTCAATAAATCTTTTTTGTTTTTTATTCATTTTTAAGATTTATTTAAAGGCAGTATAATAATTAAAAAACATTAAAAAAGGTGCACTTTTGCAAGACCAAGATGAGAGGTTTTCAACCTTGGGTTTTGTATTGCACATTACTGTCTTGATGTGAGTGCTCAGTGCACAGATATCAGCATATAGATTCAGTCAGAATGAAAATTCTAAATATTACCAATTATTTTTTTAAAAATCTGATGGAAAATATCAGTACAAAACATCTCACCCATCCTGTATACATAGTTGCATGATTTTTCCTCCTTCCTATTTTCCTATTTGCTCTCTTTCCCTCATTTTTATTGTTTAATCCTTATGCTCACTTTCTTCCCATTTTACTATATCCATTATACTTTTTAGGTTTTATTCGTGTTTCCAAGTTCTGACACTAGAAAGATAATGCAATGTTTACACATGTGGCTCTGATTTATTTTACCAAGTACAGCCTCTAGTTACATTCAATTACTTCTATGGGGACCTGAAATTTACCTTTCTTTATGGCCAATTAATGCTCTTGTATAAAAATACCACATATTTTTATCCATTCATCAGGTGCTGGGCATTTTGTTTGTTTCCGAGATTTAGCTATGACAAATTGTGTTGCTATAAACATAGGTGCACATATATCACTGTGCTATGACGTTTTCAGTTCTTTTGGGAAAATACCCAGCAGGGAATAGCTGCATTATGTGGAATTTCCAGTCTTAATTTTCTGAGGAGACACTGCAGTGATTTCCATACTTGTTTTACCAGTTTACATCCCCACTAGCAGTGCAGAGGTCTCATTTTTATCCCACAACCTCTCCAGAATTAATTGTTAGTTTATTTCCTTCATCTAGCCAATCATCCGGGGATGAGATGTAACCTCAATGTTATTTTAATTTGCATTTTTTCTTGAATGTGCACATTAAAAAAAAAAAAAAAACAATGATAGACACAGTTTTTCCTTCTCATTTTCAAACACTATACCCTTTATTTCTCCACCTTAAATGTTTGACTAGGAATTCCTAGCATTTGATTGTCTAAATTTTGCCTTGAACTGTGATGATACCTGTATGGTTTGGTAATGTCATTTGCTGCACAGAAGGTGTTCATTTCTCTTTATAGCTGATAAGAGATTCTAATTGTGACTGATTATTCAGTTTTAAATTATTTTTCTACGTTCATTATGCATCATATCCATCTTCTTTTGGCTCTTAATCCAAAGTGAAATACTTTTTTTTTCTTTTAATAATTTTATTGAGAAAGAAATGGCAATGGCACAGTTTCAGAACAGGTTAATAGGAAAGTCACAGTAATTATTATATTGCAGATCGTTGTCTTTGTAGTAGTTACTCATGGTATAAGATGCCAACATGATATCCTCTCTAATCACTCTTAGTACTAAGAGAAAATAGCTGTATACCTTTCCTAACTATTTTGTATATAAAGATAGATAGATAGATAGATAGATAGATAGATAGATAGATAGATAGATAGATAGATGACAGATAGATAGATAGAGATAGATAGCTATAGATGTATACAAAATGGTCTTTCATTTATATACCCCACTCTCATTAGTTTTGTCAGAAATGGGAGAAAAATAAGGGATACAAGGATAGCCAACATTTTGGCCATAGCCCTTCAACTTCAGTGAGGACTTAGGACGTAAGAGAACCTGTGCAGTAAGATCCTGTAACTCGGTGGTGTCCCAAATTTTCTTTTCAACAAGATTATGGGGCCACAGAGTAAAGTGTTCGATAATGTAGAGTATGCCTAAGGATAGTCACATGGAGAGAAAACATTCTCTCAGGCTTTCAGAGAGAGTGATTTGGTCAAACAATGGCTATGCTGATCCAGATAGCTGACACTGACAGAAGATCTACAAACTGCAGCACAGTGTTTCAGGGTAAATCCTGAGTGGATTTGACTGACCTTGTCAAGTACAAAAGTTATATTTTTGTTATATAGGCTTTGCTGTATCTTGGTCTTAACCATAAAGCAGAAAAGTATAAAAATAAGGTATTAAAAAAAGTAAAACCATATTAATAGCTGAGCTGTAAAAGGCTCAAGTCATTTACTTCTGACATTACCAGTCCTATAGATAACCCACTACTATTATGGATTACTGGCATAATTGGATTATTTTGCTGAATTCAATGTGCAGTACTTTCTTTATACAAAGTAGAATACCTGGTAATACCCAAGAAGATATTACCAAATATTTAAAAGAGGTGGTAAGTTTTACATATGAAAAATATCTTTCATAATATACTTTAATCTAATATTTGATTTATCAGAAGTTTTTAAACCTTTGTTTATAAAGAATATTGGCCAGTTTAATTATGTTGGTGTCTTCATCTGGGTGGGAATTATGTTTGCCTCAGAAGATACATTCAGAAGCACTCTTTCTTTTCTTCTCTTCTGTATAAAAAGCATAAATTAGTGTTTTACTTCATTAAATTCTAATATTCATTGGTGAAACCAACTGAACCAATAATTTTATTCTTTTTAAACTTTAGTAGCTATTGATAACATATATGAAACATATATATCACAGGACAGTGTAACTAATTTATTTTATCTTAATCATGATTTTATCTTTCAAGAAATTTGTCATTTTAAATTACAACTTCAAATTTGTAAATAGAACTATAATAATGTGTAATGTGTGTAGTTCTATTCTTTTTCTCCAGTATTTGTAAATGGATCTTTTATTTTATCCCAGGGTGAGTATAATTTTATCCATGTTATTAATATATGCTAAAAGCATATTTCTCATGTTTTTGTTCATTTGTTCTCAATTTGGTTGGTTTTTTCTTTTTTTAATAATTTTATTCAGAAACAAATAATAATGAGATAGTTTCAAAACCGATTAGTAGTAGAGTTTCAGTAATAAATACATTGCATATTGTTGTCTAGTGGTTATTCTTTGTACATGGTGCATACATGATATCCTATCCACAAACACTATTAGAATAAAGCTTTCTGTATATTGAATTAAGAGAATGTAGCTGTAAATCTATCCTATTTTGAACATACAGATACTAAATGGTTATTCATTTGTATCTCCTTTTTGCTTAGTTTTGTCAGAGAAGAATAATACATTGTCATTTAAATGTTGTAAGTACATAAATTCACCAAAATTTTTAATATAGTCCAGCAGTCCATAATAATTGTGTGTTATCCATAGGATGGCCAATGTTCAAACTTGTTGACTTGAGCCTTTTATAGCTCAGCCTATTAATATGGCTTTACTTTATATACCTCGTTTTTATACTCTTCCACTGGATGGTTAATACCAAGATAAAGCAAGACATATACAACAAGAAATGCAACTTTTGTATCTGATAATATCAGTAAAGTCCCCTCAGTATTTATCTTGAAACCCTGTACTGCACTTTGTAGTTCCTTTGTCAGTGTCAGCCATGTATGTGGATGAGTCACACCATTGTTCATTGCTTGACCAATCTGCTCTCTATGAAAGCCTATTAATATGATCGATGATCTAGAGTGTACCTAAGGAGAGTCACATGGCAAGCAAACATGTGTCAGAATTTTTTTTCTTATTCTTAATCCTTTTGTCATTATTTGTGCATAAGGTATAATTTGCTAATATTTTTTATATTTAGAAAAGTGTTATTGTAAATCATTGATTTGAAAACTTTTTCTTATTTTCACATACAAGCCTTAGTGCTTGAGATTTTCTCTAACCATTGCTTCAGTAGCATCCAATAAATTTTGAAATGTTACACTATCATTCTCTTGATTATTGTCTAGGATTTCTAATGTATCTTTGACTTTGCTTGTTTGTTATCAGGAATAAAGCTTAGGACCTTGTGCTTGCCAGGCAGGTGCTTTGTTACTAAGCTGTATCCTTGCCCACCATAATTTGATTGTGTACGTTTCTCTTTCTTATGTAATATACATATTATAATAATTGAAATCACATGTGCATAAAGAGATTTTAAAAAATATCTCAGATTCATAGGCTAAGCATTACGTAGTATTCAACTGGTAATGTCCTTAATCTTTAATGACCCTGCTCAGTAACATATTGGTAATGAACACTAAGGGAATTAGAATATGTCCTAATAGGCAGTAAAAACAAAGATACTGAAAAAATCTATTAAATAAGTAAATTTATGGTAACTTTTCCATTGCCTTAAGGAGAACTATGTAGCTAGACTACATTTGGCCACCTTTAATTATTTTTAAAATAAGGATTTTAAATAATTTTTATTTTAATACTTTACATCAATACTTTGATTTAAAATGTTGTTATACTTTTTATCCTTGTTCATCTTTATAGCTCAAACTACTTATTTCTTGAGAGCCTTCACGATTTTATATTTTTTTAATTTTTAGCTGTGCAAAGCTCAGATAGCTTCCTGTGGGATAAAACAGGATTTATGCATGATGGTATAGACTGCGCTTCCTGCCCTGGAGTTCTGCCATCTTCTATTAACTTTAAAATTCCTGAGTCATTCTTCAAAATAAATATTCTGTCTCATTTCACTGCTCTTTCTTTTTGACTTTTGAGTACAAATATCTTAGCTCACTTGGTATTGATCTACTGAATTTTCTAACACTTTCTTTACTTTGTATTTTTTTTAGGTAATTTCTGTAAATATATTTTCATTTTGATATTAGACATATTGAAAAATATATTAGCAGCAACTATTTTCTAGTATTGATTTTTACATTTTTAACTTTTTAATTGATTTTTTCTTTATGATACACTCTCTCTGGTGACATTTCCATCTAATTAGGGACATGCTTCAACTTTTCTATCAGTTCCTTTGCTATCTATATTAACTATTCTTCTTTTATATATCATAAGTTTAGTTAACAACCTAATAGTCTTAGTGTGCTAAGAGAAACTTTAAAAACTAAAATTTAAAATTTCTGGATAAAAATCCAGAAATGGACCTTTTTAAATCTTTTATTTCTGGTTAAGACTGTTCATAGATTGGGGATGGCAGTGCACCCCAGTCCTCCTACTCGGAGCCTGAAGCAGGATTGAGAGCTCCAGGCCCGCTAGGGCTGCATAGTGAATTGAAGGCTGGCCTCAGCTTTGTAGCAGGACTCTGCTGAAAAGGAACAAGGAAACTAAAACAAAGTTTAAATTTGACTGCGTAATTTTTACTTTTCTTTTGCTTAGCACATAATAGCTGTCAAGGTGAGTGGGGTTAATCTGGCACATCAGTGATTGTGCATAATGGTAACCACCCCTCGGGCCAGTCTCTTTCAAACCCCTTCCTCTTTCCTAAAATTTTTCTTCTACTTTCATGATAAAGGTGTTTTCACAGGAAATTTTGCAGATATTCACATACTGAATTTTTGTTACTGTTGATGCTCTCAGTTTATCGCTGGATCCCACATATTCTGACACGTTATGCTTAAAATGCGCCTAGTCTGTCAGGAAAATCTTCCTGATGTCTTTGCTGTCCTCATGTCCACTATGAGCTGCAGGCCTACAACAGAGGTTTCTCACTTCCATATGCTTGAACACACCCTGATATAGACTTCACAAATTTGTTAATCTTGGGGGGTGAGAGATGGCTCAGTGGAATAAGCGCTTCCCTGGCAAGCACAAGGGCATGAGTTCAAGCCCCGGTTCTGCCAAAAAAAGAAAAAACAAACAAACAAAAAAAAAAAACAAATTTGTTAATCTTCTCTAGTCTGATGTTAGCAGGAAGGGAGGATGAAAGTTTTCACTTTTCTGTTTTATTATCGGTTTTAGGACTTAAATACGGATGCGGGTTTAGGAAGTAGATGTCAAAAAGGAACATGTTATTTTTCCTTTAGTGTTAAATCTGAAATGATATAAGAATTTCTACTCTTTTTGTAAGGTGGCTTTTGGTTGTGTTTAAAGTTTGTTTAATTTTGCCATAGTCCCACCTTTCTTCTGAGTTTGAAAAATATTCTGTTCTCTTTCCAGTGGCGTAAGGCTTTTGATCTGTAGCAGAAATGGGAAGAGTGTCAGCTGGCTTTGTGTCTTTCAGTTACCTTTATTTCTAAACTAAGAGGAGATCCTAGCTCACTCCTCTAGGTCAAATGTCCCACATAAATACTTACTGAATGCGTATAGAAAGAATTTGGGTGTAAATATAAAATAGTTTCAAGTGTTCTTGTACCAGGGATGCCATATGATCCTTCTAGCCCAAACTTGGTATTTAGAGAGTAACCTAAAACTTCACCTGACTTTGATATTTACTGTCTTGTATGGTATCTAGTATTTTCTAGTTATAAACGGGAACTTGTGTGCTACGAACCTCTATCATACTTTGTATTGGGTTAGTATTTATATGGTGACTTCAAGGCTTTGATCATTCAAAAACTACAGTGATTTTTATGATTCATATGAATTCTCATTGTTTTAGAGTGGAAGTTACAATTTACTCTACTATTCTATGTTCTAAAGAGAAGCCAGTATTTTCATTTCATATTAGCAGAAATCCCTAGAGCTGATAATAATTATGAAATGGGAGTAGTAGGGAGGTAGAATTTGAAGTATTTCAAAACTTCTGTACTGATATTATTTTGCTGTACTTCAGATAAGAAGACACATAGGATAATCACCTTTTCCTGACTTCAACTCTTACTGTTATTATAAATCCTTAAGAAATTTCATGTGCTATGTGCATTTATTATTTTAGATTAAACATACTGAGAAAAAATTTTATGAAATTCATTTCACTTATGAATATGGCTCCTAGTTGTATCTATTAACCTATGAAAACCTCTACTTTATAGCGAGTAACACTCCACTATATAAATATACGCAGATTTGTAAGTGTAGAGATTGTATTATTTCCCAGTGTTAGAAAATGAAAGGGTAAATCAGTTTCAAAAGATAAAATAAATATAGTGAAAGAAACTTCTCACAAGTAAAGAACAACTGAGAGTTGGGAAAGAGAAAAGGAGGATAAATAATACACATTATATATTAGATATCATATCATATCATATCATATCATATTATATTATATGTAAATATATTATAGCTAGGATAATCATACTACTAATTTCTGTCAGTTGATTAAAACAGCTTAGTGTTTTTCTTGTTTGATCAATATTGTGTGCCTGTACATAGTAATTTGAGCTACTTCAACGAAAATAATATGTAATATAATCACCATTGTTGATTTCCTATCATTTTTAAAAATTTTTTTAAAAAGTATTTTATTTATTGATTTATTTGGTATAGGCTTTCATCATACAGTGCAGACTCATAGTGATCCTCCTGTCTCAGCCTCTCTGGTGCTGGGATTACAGGTTTGCACCACCATGCCAGGTTTTGGTGGCTGGTACAGCACACCTTGAGTTCTGTGGCTGGCACAACAGACAGCACCAGGAATTGAACCCTGGGTCCTTGTGCTTACCAGGGAGGCACTTAGACCACCAAGCTATCTCCCCAGCCACAAATCATGTTGTTTTGAGGTTCATTATTGCTTTATTTTTCTCTTTAAAATAAAGACATGTATGTTCCCTATAATGTTTCTATTTTTCTTTCATACCTGATACTTAATATGTATCTCCAATGTTCTTATGAATTTGGAATTATAAATCTTACAATTTCAGCTAGAGAAACAGTGACATTCAGAGAGAATAATGATTTATTTTGATTATAGAACTAACAAATTGACTAGAGAGTGTTATTAATGTCTCTAAACAAAATGACGGTCCCCTTAAAATATTGTCTCTTAACTCATTGTATAACAAAATATCCTTTAGTAAAAAGAGAGCTTCAAAGGAAGGACATGCACTGTACTACAAATATATTTATCAACTTTTAAAGGATGGCTACCTTATGCACATTGCAACAAACTCTTCTTGCAGTCAGATATTTACCTGCAATTGATATTTTCCCAATACACCAAAGATTATGGTAAAGCTGTCATTTATAAATAAATACTACTCATTTGCTTGTCATTTTAAATATATTATATCATGTAATCTTTTTAATCAGTGTGGAACGAATCATAGACCACTCTGCATTAACATTGCTTTGGATCCCAGAAGGATTCAAACAGAAATTATTCATTCTTAAACTTAAATAAAGTTCTTACTAATTTAATGGACTATGATATGTGAATGAAAAGCCAAAAATAAAATAACATGAATTTCTACATGCTAGAGAAACTATTGGGTGGGGGAAATATAAACTCATTAACAAATACAAGGCATTCTTGGTATGTAGTACTATAGAAATTAAAATTGACTATTTAAAACCAAGGATGTTGGTAATTAACATGGTCTCTCTACCCTACATGTATAGGTATCATTACCATAGCACTGTATTTGTTTTTCTTGAGATGGGGCTTCAGTATGTAGTTCAGACTGAACTACACTCACTACGTAGTTGATCCTGACCTCAAACTCAGCGACCCTCCTGCCTCAGCCACCTAAGTGCTGAGATTATAAGTGTGCATCACCACAGCTAGTTTAGTAATGGATTTTTTCACAAGATTAAATCTTATTATTGAACCTACTAACAAGGGATCCAGGATGCGTACAGTTTAGATCGCCTTTCTTGAATGGTGGAGCAATGTATAAGGATGAGAGGAGAAATGCTACTTCCTAGTTGGGTGGGGAGAAAGGAGAGTTTTTAGGGGTTTTTGTGCAGGTGTAGACAGAGCCCTCTCCTCCTCAGAGGTTACATGTTTTTTTTGGCTGGTAGCTATGTTCTCAACAGGATATTTTGAGACATTTAGCTACCAAAAGGTAAGGCCTTGCTTCTTCCATGTATGCCCATTTTTGTAAAGCTGATTGTAAGCTATTATTGCATAAAATTTGGAGTCCTCTCTTAAAAACAACTACAGTTTTTTGTAGTTCAAATAATTTATATCTAGATAAATGCAGTGTTTAGCTGATTTTAACATTCAGAGCATTTCAAAGAAAATTGGGAATACAATTTTGTGTGTGGCTGATATAATTTGTATTCCTATTTGAAGTGTTTTTAACGTAATTTTTAAAATACTTGAAGTGAAATGTTATCTTATTCCAGTCTTTGTTTCCTGAGTCTAGATTTTCTGTCCCACCAAATGGACAAAATTATTTAATACTGGTATATTTCATACATATTTCTAGTATTTGGCCTTGATGTACCATGGAAGAACATCTTAAAACATTTTATGTCTTCTGAGAATAACTGGCTTATTTTTATCTAAAACAAAACAGGATGGGGCTGGAGTGATAGCTGAGTGGTAGAGTGTCTGCCTGGTAAATGTAAAGTCCTGAGTTCAATTGCCACTATAAAAAATGCATTTCTCAAATGACTAGTGCTGTTGAATACTTTTTCATGTATTTATTTGCTGTTGGAATTTCTTCCTCTGAGACGTGTGTCATCATCTCTCAGATGCTCATTTTTTGTATTTCATCATTGAATTTTGTGAGCCTTTTTTTTAGTTCTTTATATAATCTAGATAGAAGCCCTTTGTCTGACTGATTGTTGGTTAGGTTTTTTCCCAATTCATGGGCTTTCTTTTCAGTCTGTTGTCAACTTCGTTTGATGTGCAGAAACTTCTCATTAGGATGAGAGCCCAGTTGTTGATTCTTTGAAGGATTTCCTATGAAGTTTTCTTTTTGTTCTTTTCCAGTAGATTTAGGTTTTCTGCTTTAATATTTAGATTACTTAATCCATTTCAACTTTCATCTATTGTGCATGTGTTGTTGTATATTATTCTGTTTCAGTTTTTGTTTTTACTATTTGCTTTTGTTTTTACTTTTACTCTTTAAAATTAAACAATAAAATGGATGATTGATTTTATATTGGGGAAAAACACTGCCCCTCACACTCTTTACTCATATGCAGTACTTGATTATTTCTAGGCCCAGGTTTTCTGTGGGCACTTCAGTCACTCTTTCCTGGGAATAATGGAGGGTTTGAAGAGGACTCAAATTTGCCTAACATTAAGGATGACATTTTGGTGATGTCACACAGTGAAATGCAGATTTCATGCTTTCTCCTTGGGTGACTCATGTATTTACAAATATTTTCTAATGACTTTCATGTTTCATAAAATCAGAAGAACATGGGTATGTTTTATTTTTAATAAAGGAATGAAAATTTGGATGATACAATTTGGATAATAAATTAAATTATCAGTTGACCATTAGTATACCTCACATACGTAAGAGAAGTTTCCCAAAAATTCATTTGGAAGCAGAAGAGATGCAAAATATCAGAAGCAATCCTGGAATTCAAAGGAAAGACAGGAGATATCATGATCACTGACCTGAAGTTATACTATAAAGCTACTGAGATAAATTCAGCATGGAACTGGCATAAACACAGAACTGAAGATCAATAGAATACATCAGAAGATGCAGGTAACTGCAAACACACTCAGTCATCTTATCTGTGATACTGAGGCCAAATATACTCACTGGAAGAAAAATAGCCTCTGTGATAAATGGTGCTGGACTAACTGGATTTCCACATGCCACAGTCTAAAATTAGACTCATGCCTATCACCATGCACAAAGCTATAGTCAAAATGGATCAAAGATTTCAATCTTAAAACATAAACACTAAATCTTCTGAGGGATAATACGGGTAGAAACCTTAAAGACATAGGGGGTAGAGGGCTCGTGAACAAAAAAACAAACTCCAGGGAAATATTTCAAGAAATCAACAAATGGGATCTCACTTTTTTTTTTTTTTTTTTTTGGTGGAACTGGGGATTTTACTCCGGCCCTTGTGCTTGCCAGGGAAGCACTTATTGTACTGAGCCATCTCCGTAGCCCCTAATCATCTTTTTAAAATGTTTCTGCACTTCAGAGGTAATTTCCAACCAACAAAAAAGTAAACTGAAAAACAGGAAAAAATTACCCTATGACAAACACCTTCTCTCTAGAATATATAAAGAATTTAAAAAAAATCAGGACCACCAAATTCAAAGACTCAATCCAAAATGGGGCATCTGAGATAAATATACACTTCTCAGAGGAAGAAATACAAATGACAAGCAAATATATGAAATAATGTTCAACATCATTGGTCACTCAACAAATGGAAAGTTAAAAAAAAAACAACACTGAGATTCCATCTCAACCCAGAAAGAATGACTAACATAAAGAAGCCAGCCAATAACCAATGCTGGAGGGGCTGTGGAGTAAAAGGAACCGTCTTCTACTGTTTCGGGGAGTGAAGATAGATATAGCCACTATGAAAATCAGTGTGGAGATTCCTTAAAATGCTAGGATCAGAGATTCCATTCAAGCCAGCTATTCCCTGCCTGTGTATGTTTCAAGAAGAATGAACTCTCACACCACAGCTGTATATGTGCACCCATGTCAAGAGCAGCACAATTTGTCATAGATAAATAATGGAAATGGCCCGGATGCTCATCAACTGAAGAAAGGATAAAGAAATGGTATATTTACATAATGAAGTGTTATTCAGCTGTAAAACAGATTAAATTTGAGTCTAGAGAACATACTCTGAAATGAAATAAATCAGACCCACATGTGCAAACACTGTATTGTCTCTTTAGTGTGAGAACCTGAAAGAGAACATTGAATCTGAGGAGTAGAGTAGATATTGGGAAAAGGGAATGAAGTTATCCAAAAAGAAAGTCAACTGATTTGAGGAGGACAAGAAAGGGATTGTGGAAAAAAGATTTATCTATGTATGTAAGCAGTGTAGTTTGGAGAACTGTACTGTGCATTTCTGCTGGTCTATGGAAAACTAATGCTTAATTAGTTTCGTATCTGTTTGTCAATTGTTTGTACTTTTTCTCTTCTTAATTTCTCATACACTTCTTTCATTTCTACTTCTTCCAATTTTACATGCATATATATGGTAATATGAATAACAAACAGGTTGTAAGACAACAATATGTATTATAATAAATATTATGAAATTCATATTACTTCATTAAGTGAAATTCTGTATCACTTGTAATTTTTTCTGTGTTAGCTCTAATTTTTACCCTTTTTAAAAAAGTAAACAAAAAAGTAAAAGATTATCAGTCAATGAATAGTACTGGATTTATGGAGCCAAGCAGAAATACATGGTTAGATAACCAAGATATATCTGTATGCATAAGTAATTTTCATAATTTTGCCTAACCTTCTGTTAATATTATAGTTGCTGTTGTTATTTATATTGTCATTATTGTAGTTCAGTCTGTACGTATGGTGCTGTGTTACTCATAGCTGTTACATCCTTGTGAGCTGTATCCACACTAAGTGGGAAGAGGATTCTAATCTCAAATCTCCTTCTTGCCAGGTGCTTGCTATGCTTCACGTTTTCTGAGTAAAGTTTGTGGTGTTTCTAAGCTAGGTTGCTTTGGCTGAGTCTCAGACCCGAAGAATTTGCTGCTTTAAAATGAACATTTTGCTTGGTAATATCTAAGTTAGTGTGGACTATAATTTTGCCCAAGTTATTATATATAAAGAGCTGGAGAATGAAAAACAGTTTCCTCTGTTTGGGTTCCATGACATCAAGGATCTTATAAATACAGGTCAGATGGATTTCTATGCTGAAATGGGGTGTTATCTTTGCTTTGGAGAAAACAAGTTTCTTTAGATATTAAAGTCACCATTAGAGTAATTGCTCTGTAAAGCTCTGTCTCTGGATTTCCATTTCCTGTTGAACACAAATCTTTCTTATCACTTTAGTGTTCAGCTCATTTTTCATAAGAGGAATATAAAGAACACATTAATCTTTATAGATGTTGGCCCATATTTTCATCCCAAGGTTAGATATTGTCAGATGTTTTCAACCATCAGCCTGTTTTCTTAGCAAGAGTTCTTTCTTAACTTTTTGGATGGTTTCTCATCCCCCAAGAGAAGACCATTTATTTTACTTGAATGTGTTATAATTAATTGGAAACTGCATCAGACGATTCCAGTCACTTGACTCAGTAAGTGAATCACGCAGGGCAAATGATGCATACAGGTTTTTAACCTACAACTCAGACATAATTTTACTCTTTCCGTGTTTTCAGATAATAGTGATGACATAGCTTATTCACTAGAAATGCAGCAGCTAAATAATGGTCACTTTTCATAAGCATTTTATTGGTTGCAGCCAATAAAAGCAAATGTTTTAACATAATCATGTTTTCAAAATTGAAAAAATACTTTTAAATAAAAACCCCATCCAACAATATTTAATCCCTTGTTTGGTTTAACTTGGGGATTTTCAATCTCCTCATTATGACTTGTGTTTAAATCACCAAGATTAGAAGTACACAGTTATAAAAAAAAAAGAATACATGCTTATCATATCAGATGTTAAAATGTGTCTTAAAACTGCTTTGCTGTTCTAGTTAGAAAGACACAAATACATATATAGGACCAAATTTATAGGGCTGGAAAGATAACTCAGCAAATTAAGTGCTTGCTTAGGCAAGCACAGATACCACAAGCTGCGCCTGCCCTGCCCTCAGGCACGCTGAGCTCGCCAAGGATTCGGGCATGGTGGCACCTGCTCAGGCCGATAACTCAGCAATGGGGAGGCTGAAAACAGAAGGATCACTATGAGTGTGAGCTGTGTAGTGAGACCCTGTACCAAACACGCACACACACATATAGAAAAAAAACATTAAACGTGAAACATATCTTACTAAAGATATTTAGTATGTAAATTATAATGAAAAACTGCTATACTACTTGAGAAATATAAAATAAAATAATATTCACACCTTTTATAATCAAAACGTAATAATAGTTGTATTTTTTTCCATTTATTTTTATTTTATTAAAATACAAATGTC